>ONZH01017757.1:0-189395 GCA_900303285.1 Rhinella marina
GCTTCATGGGCCCTGAGAAACACAAGAGAGCCTGGGAGATCGCCGGACCTGGAGAGGAGCAGAGGAGCAGGAGCGGTAACTTAATTTATTTATTTCACAGTGTGATCTGAGGTCCGATATGAGGGATCTGAGGTCTAATGAGGGTTTGAGGTCTGATATGAAGGACTGTAAGTTTAATGGGGGTCTGTAAGTCTAATGGGGGTCTGAAATGGGGGCCTGGAGGTTTAATGGGGGCCTGGTGGTTTAATGGGGGTGTTGAGGTTTAATGGGGGTCTTGAGGTCTAATGGGGGTCTTGAGGTCTAATGGGGGTCTGATATGGGGGTCTGGAGGTCTAATAGGGATTTGTTATTGGGGTCTGGTCTGAGGTCTGATATGGGGGGGTCTGGAGGTCTAATGGGGTCTGATCTGAGGTCTGATACATGGGGGTTTGATCTAAGATGGGGATGTCTAACATGGAGATCCAATGGGGGTCTGATCTGAGATCTGATATGGGGTCTGACATACATAGAGGTCTAAATAAGGTCTGGTCCAGAGAATAGGTCATCAATATAGATTCCTGGATAACCTCTTTAAGTAAGAAAATATGTTTCATTGTATAGATAAGCTAGGTCTTTTCTGAAATATGCGTTCTTAGTATTCGTTATTACACATTGTGGAATGAAAGCCATGCCAACATACCTCTGGGATAGCAGCATTTATTTCCAGCCACAAATGTCTTTCATCTCACACAATTACCGTGTGGTTGCAAGAGTCATTGTCATTAATTTCACACATTATCTTATAAATGTTCTTTTTAATTGAATTAAGTGCACTCGAAGCTCAAGGATGGAGTACATTTTGCTTATGATATAAGAAGAGGATCTGCATGATTCATTTAACACATTTATAGAAATCAGGATGCATAGACAATACAGGAAAAAAGTGTGTGTCCACATTATAGCAGAATGGATTTTAAAAATAAATAAAAGATCATAGATTGATGGCCAAGACATTATATTGTCCACTTAATAAAGGGGGATTAGATCTTTTGCAGATCTCTTCCTACTATAATGGTTCTATTTTAGAACAAGTTCGTCATTGGTTGTCTCCTACCAAAACTGTAGGAGTTGCTTAACAGATCCACTCGACCTGGCTCCTTGGCTTCTATTTTTAAAGGGGTATTCCCATCTCACAAATGTAGTTTGTATAGTTAGATATAGCCATACCAATATTATTACTAATAGAATGTATTTATATAAAATGTATTGTTTAGAAGATTTTCCTATTTGTATATCCATTGTCCCACACACATCAGTCAGGCCGTTGCCCCTAGTTACGACCACTGCGGCCATGTAGTAGTGGTGGCCGGCTTGCTCCTTTTCAAACCTACTCTGTGGTAACTGCTGTATTCTGAACGCACATTATATGAGCATGCGGAGACACATCTTAGGGTACTTTCACATCTGCGTTTTGGACGCTACCAGTCCAAAACGCAATGGTCAGGATCCGTCTAAAACGCAGACTTTATAAATGGATCCTGCTCCATAGAGATGAATTGATCTTGGAACAGGATCCGTTTCTCTGCGTTTTGGAAGCGCAGGCAAAATGCTACAACACTAAGATGTATCTCCGCATGTTCATGTAATGTGCGTTCACAATACAGCAATTACCTCAGAGCGGGTTTGAACAAGAGCAAGCCGGTCACCACTACTACATGGCCGCAGTGGCCGTAACCAGGAGCAACGGCCTGACTGATGTGTGTGGGACAATAGATATACAAATAGTCAAATCTTCTAAATGGTACATTTTATATAAATACATTCTATTAGTAATAATATTGGTATGGCTATATCTAACTATACGAACTACATTTGTGAGATGGGAATACCCCTTTAAGTATTGCTATTCCTCTCCATAACCATTTAAGAATAAAGGCAACCTAGACCCTTGGAAAAGAATTATACTTGTTAAACCCCTTCTTCCTTTAAGGTTTCCAATCATTCTTATATGTATTTTTGAAAATATGATTCAAAATATGGACTTAACAAATTGGATTACAGCAGGTGTTACTACATTAGGGGATATTTGGGATAAAACACTTGTTAGCTTTTATTGATATCACCTGTAAGTTCCATATTACTTTTTTTTTTAAATACCTGAGCATTTGTCATTATATTTCCCAACTATGTCTAGCTCCGCCTTTAGCTCCATCAAGATTTGAGATATCTGACTCTTCCCAAATAGTCTGCAGGTAACTCTAATGCCTATGTAGTGCTAAGTAATGCACTTATGAATGATTGTTTGGAATGTTTGGCACAATGGGAAGAGGTTTTAGGTGTCTTGATGATGTCTCGTGGGAAAAGTCATTTGTACTGGCCAAGGTGCACACTAAATGCATTAAAGGGGTTGGCTACTTTCTGGTTACCGTTGAACAATGTGATTGTAAGATGACTATATTGTACTTACTAATATAGACTTTGTTGAAACTGCACCATTTTCTATAATTCATTATATATGCTACCTTGTTTGCCATGTCTTTTGTTGCTGTCCACACAGAGGTTTTGTCCACAAAACGGCTACTGATGGAGGGACATGTGACCAGATGAATTACCTCCATGGAACATCTCTTCCATTCATATTTTAGTCCATATTGGCTGTTACTGTTGTTCAAACTGGCCATACATATTTAATGTGATGGACAAACAAGCTTTTTGGGAACGTTATTTCAAAGAAAAATTTTAACAGACAGTGGGTGCGGACCCACTGTACCAACTAACCGGTTTGGCGTTGTCTATCTCTAACCTATGCAGGATCTGTTCTTTGCTGCGGGGGACCTACCAGGCTGACACCGCTTGGGATAGTCCCAGTGTAGTTGGCAGCTGCCCCACCAAGGGGTCAGGTAATGTTCATAGTCAAGTAACAGGCCAAGATCAGGGCAGACGGAGTTTGTGCATAACTGAGAGACTAGTCAGAGTTTGGGACAGGCAACAATGGATCAATAGAAGAAACAGGCTCTAAGGTCAAGACAGGCAGTGGAGAATAAGAATCAGTAATACAGGCAGATGTACAGTACATGGGCAGATAGTCACAATATCAGAACTTCACTGGTAACTAGCAAACTAGGAAACCTAAAGCTCAGGGACAGCCAGCCATAGGCTATGGAATAATTAGGACGTGCACACACTGGCCCTCTGAAATGCAGAGAGCAAGCATGGGATTTGTGGAACAGACCTGGAGGCCTTCACACTGGAGCACAGGCTGCAGCCTGTGGGAGACACTTTGGAAACCAGTGGCTGAGACCCTTGCAGCTGGAGGAGGACAAGCAGAACCAGACTACTGGGACAGCGGGGAGGTGGCTGGGTGACTAGCAGATACCAATGCCTGCAAAGAGGAGCAGGGCAGTGATGGTCAACAAAGAGCAACAAAGATCTTTTGTCCAAGAATTATATTTTGGTGAATGAAAGATCTTTCGTCAGACTATCGGACAAAAATATTAACCACATTTCAAAAGGGTTAGGGTTGGTCATGCACTCCTGACTAGCCCGTCTGCCCCATAGGTTGATTTTAATTAGTGTAACTATAAAGCCGAGTGGACTCGGCCTGCATGTTTGGTACCTGCATCCCTGAATTAGTGGAGGCCTTTGAAGCACTACAAATGGCAAAAGGCAGAGTGGATCCAGCATGCATGTGGAACCAACACCCCCTGATTATACGGAAGCCAAGGTTGGCACATAACAGGTAGGAAATAGTGTTAGGTTCCCGTTCTACAGAGATCACCTTGGCGATTTGGTGGACGGGCTCAGATAATTTTGTACAAAATATATTTGCCAAGAATCTCTAATTTACTAAACAAGCATAGCATTAGCTTCAGAATACCAGGGGTCAATGGAAAAACTACAGAGACGTGCTATTTTGGATCATGCAGTGGACCAAACATTTCTATTGAATCCTATGGGTCCATGAAAACCACTGACACAAAGCGGATGGCATCCATGCTCTGTCAGTGATTTTCATAGAACATTGCTAGGAGATGCTCTGAAAACTAATTTACAGCCTTACAGTGTATGTGGAATACAGGTGAGACACAAAGGGCACAAAACACACACATGAACTATACACAGATCTTTCACAGACATCTTCATGGATGAACCACTGACCATCCTGTCATGGATGTCATCATGGACATGTGAAAGAGGTCTTAATCTGTCCCCCGTGTTTACATTTTGATAAAGATCCAACAAAAACAGTGCCAGTGTTTTATATATTCCATACAGTACATGTACATAACATCTATAAATCACAAAATACTCCTTACGACATGAATTAGATACTGTCTGTGGATAATAAACAGGAATTATATTGCCCGAATTAGACTATTACTAACATTACACACCTAACTTGAGAATTAGTGGCATTCAAAGTCCTGCAACATAAGACACACCTTTGTAAAATCATACAGGCTTAATTACAGGTAAACTGTGGACAAGAGCTGTTCCTCACAATCCACCTTTAAATTTTCTTTTCGTTACATTCCATAAATTGTATGCTGTATGTAATATACAGTATTTGACTGGGTTGGACTGGCCCACCAGAGTACCAGAGGACCCTCTAGTGGGCTCAGTCTCTGAGGCCACAGTGAACCTAAAGATGCTGGAAAAAAACTTGGAGCTGTCTTTGGAGCCAGTCAATTGCCGCTAGGGTCTATTTCTTTGATTCAAAACCTATTTGACTTTATTAATGATATAGGGGTTGGGTCCTAAACAAGAATTTCCTCCGGTTAGCCCAAGTTACCCCAGTCCAACACTGGTGAGAAATACACATTTTAAACTTAAAGGGAGCTTTTCAGTACTATTGAGCATGCCAAACTATTTACAGCTTTAGGTAGAGGCTGTAGAGAGCAAGAAAAACATACGTTTTATGAAGCATTTATAATCAGAACTGGTGAGAATATGAACTTTTATTCTATCAGGTTCTTCTCCTGCAAGCCTATTGGAGGTGGGGCTTCACTGTCAAGTGCTCTCTGCATTGATCCCCTTTCCGCCCCTTTCATCAAGCAGGGGGCGGATTGGGAACTAAAAGTGGCCCTGGAAAAAAACATAAAAGTGTCCCAATGTTGCAGGTGGTTCCAAATTGACAGAAGGCAAGGCAGCATAGGACTACAGAAGAAGCAGGCAGCTGTCAACTTGTTACTTGCCAAATTACAGGTATGTCAATCCTAGCAACCCTGCAAACACAATGACAAACCAGTCATAACATGGCATCTATTATAATCAGAGAGTGGCTACACATGTCATAAACATGGATACAGATCTTCACTTTAGCTTTCAGATATTAGATGACATATAAAGGGAAACCCCCGTGTTTCAAAGGGGTGACAAAAGCAGGCACCCTCCTGCCTTTTCAAACTAAAATATACTTGACCTGACTGTATTGTCCATAATAATCAGTTATGTCGGGGCACAATAGCCAGTTGTTGGCATCACATTCATATAAAGTAGTGCCATTTGTTGGAAAATGATCAAGGTATTATTAGTTGAACCTGTTGTAAGTTAATTAGATGTACGTCTGTTCAAGAAGTTTTTAAATGTTTCAGCTATTTTTTTATTTTTGAAATTGTCCTGGGTGCTGGCCATCTTGGAGGTACATTCTTCCTTCGTACATCGTCAGTATAAAGTGTGGCTTTATGGCAACTGCAATAAGTGGAGAAATGTCTGTCTTCAGGAATAGTTAGAACATAGAGAACTTCCCCAGAACACCAGCAGTAATAGGATAGCTGCACACAAAGCCTTAACTGTGTGTATGGAGTACAATGTTATTATGCTGGCTTATCTAGGCCTCCATAACTACAATAGAGTTGTCATTATTTTTTTGCCCTCTGCTCATCTTGTCTTAGTCTATACAGTAAAGCTGGCAAGTGAGCTGCAGAAAACAGGAATGTCAGCATACAGTATTTTGTGTGGACATGTGGCCAGAGTGAAAACTGCAATAGTGTAAACAACCATGGGGAAAACTTTAGAATTTTTTTCCCAACAACATCAAATCCCACTCTCATTCCTATTTCAAAGAAGGTTGTTGTAAAGGTGAGCAAAGCAATCTCTAATTCCTTTGCAGCGGGTCTTTCTAACCACCTTGCTTACCTTGCTTACCACTCACCTACCACATGTAAGTACAATGTAAATAGTTCACCGTCTATACTGGAAAGTAGGTCCAATCTGTCATTGGCGTTTGAGGAACCCCTGATCCAGGTTGTAATGGACACCAGAAAATGAAGGCAAACACCGGACCAGAAAGTCAAGAGCTCAGACACTTACCAATTTTTTGTAAATATATACCGTATATGATCTGGTCTTATCCTGTTATATCCAGTGTCATACTAGTTAGTTCCAGCTAGAGAAGCAGCAATGGGTGTGGTTGTGGTATGCATTTTATTATTAGTTGCTGCGATACCACAATGCTAACAACAAACTCTGTACCAAGCCAATGATTAGTGAAAAACTATTTCTTAAGTATTGAGTGCGTAATTATTTAAGAACCTGCAGTATACTTGGGTAATCGGAGAAAATATACTGTTCACTACTATTTAGAAAGGGTCTCCTTTCCCAAGGAATGTCTGGTTATTTTTAATCTGAATGTCCAAATATTCTTAATCTTACTCTTATATTAATAAGCAATCTTATAGAAAATTATTATAATTAAAGGAGTTGTCCATATTATACTTTTTTTTAATGAAGTGATTTACACCATTCTCTATTAAATTAAATTATGTGAAAGTACAGTGACTCTTTAAGATATGAATATCCCTTAAAAGGGGTTGTCCGACCTATAAGAAAACCTCCAAGTTTCCCCAAATGTGATAAAATAATAGAAGAACATATACTTACCTCCTTAATTACACAGAACACACCTGTAGAAGGAAGCTTGTAATGTACAGTACTCAACGTTCTGAAGTTACAGGGAACCTGGTCATGTGTTCCTCTTCTTCCACCAACGGCACGTCCTTTACCAGGTTTCCACTGTGGGCTATGGATGGAACATTACTTTCGCAGTGGACGGGGTCAAAATTATTCCTACCCACACGTGAGCTGGGGAGAGGAATAGTTCTGGCCCCATCCACAGTGGATGTCCTGTCCAGACAGACAGATAGAGAGTTGAGATTGGCTACAGTATTTAAACTCACAGGCTCACCAGGAAGAAATGATGCCCTGTATTGTGCCGGAATATTTTACATACAGATTACTATACTACCGGTGTGAAAAAGTTTTAGGTAATTGCCGCACATGTATTGAAGAAAATTATTTTTACTAAGGGAAAGCTTGGGGGGTTGCTTAAAGGGACATTGCCATCAAAAACATTTTTTAACTCAATATCCATAGAAAACATTTTTTTTTAAAATTATTTTGGCAGTTTTTCTTTTTCATTTCAGCAAATACCATTGAAACTTCACGGCCAAGATGACTTTTTAGCCCCAGCCTAAAGCCTACCAAAATTTGCTCAAAGCCTGGTCAAAATACCAAGCATCTGCAAAGCATTGCTGTCATCAGAAGCCCTAGGATAAGAGAATATTGCCCATCGAGAAAGGATTAAACATTATACATCAGACAAGATATGTTCTAGAGTTGTGTATTAGGTTGTTCTCATGATTATTCAGCATATTATGTCCCTCTGAGTTTACTCATCATTATAATGAGGCAGATGAGGCGGAATGGTGAGAGTTGTCTCCACCAGGTTTCCCGTCATATAGATCACATTATCAGTCTCATATTCATTTGTGAAAATTACATTTGTGTATTTTAGGGTGGCAGACAAGTACAATTTAGAGCAGTACATAAAAATATTGCTTAATTATTTCAGCATACTAATTATCTATTTACACTCTGATGAAAGAAACCTTCATCGTTGGCAGCCCAGTGGCCCCAGAGAATTGAGTTGGATAGCAGTCTACTGAATGTTAAGAGCGAGAGGAAATCTAGTGCAACTCTATCAGCCTTGTAATCATTTGTAGAACAGACTATCATATCAGTAGTGCAATTATTCTTCAGTGATTTTTGGATTGCAGTGTGGCATATTACTAATTCATTCTCATAATATCTTGTTTTAGTGAAGCTGTGGGATTATATACTGTAGATATTAGGGTCCAATATGCACATCTGGTGGCTAAACTATTCACTGCTACAGTCATTTTTACTAGAGATGAGCGAGTAGTGAAATATTCGAAAGTTCGAAATTCGATTCGAATAGACCGCGAAATTCGACTATTCGACCGGATATCGAATCCCATTAAAGTCTATGGGAAAAAAATGCTCGCCACTTGGAAATCTCAATTCGACCACTTGGAGGTCACCAAGTCCACCCTGGAACCTCAGAAAAGGATGCCAACACTGCTGGAATGCAACTGGGACAGCAGGGGAAGCATGTCTGGGTGCATATAACGCGCCCAAGTCGCACTATTACGCCACTATCACAGCCTCTCAACAATACACTCCAAAGACAATGTAACCTCTCTGTAAAGTGAGACCATACAAGGAAACCTTCTTTCCTCTACATTGCCATGGACCCCAAGCCAAACTAGACAAAAAAGAAGATAAAATTCTGCACCCCTTAAAATCACGTTGCCTATGACAACCACAGATGGCATAGGCAAGGGGGAAAGCAAATAGACCCCACCCCTAATTGTCATTGTGTGTGTGTGTGAGATGTGGTCAGACATGTCTTCTTTAAAATGTAAAAACAACTCAAACACATGCAGAAGCCTTAAAATGCCCAAATTGTTGGCGCTTGAGATGTCAGTGACCCGACCTGGCCCAGTGTCATGTCTAGCAGGTAAAGCAGTGGGGATGTTGAGGGATGCGTAGGACCGCAAAAGGCAGGAAGAGGCCGTGGGCTGGCCAGAGGCTCATGGAAAATTTTGTGGAGGCCCAAGAGGTGAGACGTCTTAAAAATTGTGTGGAGGCTAAAGAGGTGAGACGTGTTAAAAATTATGTGGAGGCCCAAGAGGTGACACCTCTTAAAAATTATGTGGAGGCCCGAGAGGTGAGACCTCGAAAACGTTTTGTGGAGGCCCAAGAGGTGACACCTCTTAAAAATTATGTGGAGGCCCAAGAGGTGACACCTCTTAAAAATTATGTGGAGGCCCAAGAGGTGACACCTCTTAAAAATTATGTGGAGGCCCAAGAGGTGACACCTCTTAAAAATTATGTGGAGGTCCAAGAGGTGACACCTCTTAAAAATTATGTGGAGGCCCAAGAGGTGACACCTCTTAAAAATTATGTGGAGGCCCAAGAGGTGACACCTCTTAAAAATTATGTGGAGGCCCAAGAGGTGACACCTCTTAAAAATTATGTGGAGGCCCAAGAGGTGACACCTCTTAAAAATTATGTGGAGGCCCAAGAGGTGACACCTCTTAAAAATTATGTGGAGGCCCAAGAGGTGAGACGTGTTAAACCTTTTGTGGAGGCCCAAGAGGTGACACCTCTTAAAAATTATGTGGAGGCCCAAGAGGTGACACCTCTTAAAAATTATGTGGAGGCCCAAGAGGTGACACCTTAAAAATTATGTGGAGGCCCAAGAGGTGACACCTCTTAAAATTATGTGGAGGCCCAAGAGGTGACACCTCTTAAAAATTATGTGGAGGCCCAAGAGGTGACACCTCTTAAAAATTATGTGGAGGCCCAAGAGGTGACACCTCTTAAAAATTATGTGGAGGCCCAAGAGGTGAGACCTCGAAAACGTTTTGTGGAGGCCCAAGAGGTGACACCTCTTAAAAATTATGTGGAGGCCCAAGAGGTGACACCTCTTAAAAATTATGTGGAGGCCCAAGAGGTGACACCTCTTAAAAATTATGTGGAGGCCCAAGAGGTGACACCTCTTAAAAATTATGTGGAGGCCCAAGAGGTGACACCTCTTAAAAATTATGTGGAGGCCCAAGAGGTGACACCTCTTAAAAATTATGTGGAGGCCCAAGAGGTGACACCTCTTAAAAATTATGTGGAGGCCCAAGAGGTGAGACCTCGAAAACGTTTTGTGGAGGCCCAAGAGGTGACACCTCTTAAAAATTATGTGGAGGCCCAAGAGGTGAGACCTCTTAAAAATTATGTGGAGGCCCAAGAGGTGAGACCTCTTAAACATTTTGTGGAGGCCCAAGAGGTGAGACCTCTTAAACATTTTGTGGAGGCCCAAAAGGTGAGCCATAAATATAAAAAATTGTTCTTATTTACGGAGCAATTCTACGGCGGTTAAGGAGGAGGAGGAGGAGGTGGAGGAGGAAATGGCACTTCATACAGATGGCACTTCACTTTTGGCTGCTTTCCACTGTTAACCTCTTAAACCTTTTGTGGAGGCCCAAGAGGTGTTGCTTTTAAAGGCTGCAGTTATCCACAGATTTGCATGCAATGTAAAATGGTTACACTCATTTTATAAAGGCAACTATCATGAAAAATCAGTTTAAATGTATTGAGGGCAGCACAGAGTATTTCTACAGAGGAAGGAGTATTCTTTTTATTTTTTTTCCTTTTTTTTATATGTATATGCTGTTGCCTTCAGTATATGAGAGTTGATTTCATGATGCTACTGCAGCCACTTAAAACGTTTTAAGTCTTGTTTTGTTTTTTTGAATACTGAGAATGCTATTTTGTACCAGATTTTGTATGTAAAGACTGAACACATTAAAATGAGAATGTTACCAAAATTATAATTTATAATTTATTTACCTTTTGTGGAGGCCCAAGAGGTGAGACCTCTTAAAAATTATGTGGTGGCCCAAGAGGTGAGACCTCTTAAAAATTATGTGGTGGCCCAAGAGGGGAGACCCGTTAAAAATTATGTGGAGGCCCAAGAGGTGAGACCTGTTAAACATTTTGTGGAGGCCCAAGAGGTGAGACCTGTTAAACCTTTTGTGGAGGCCCAAGAGGTGAGACCTCTTAAAAATTATGTGGTGGCCCAAGAGGGGAGACCCGTTAAAAATTATGTGGAGGCCCAAGAGGTGAGACCTCTTAAACATTTAGCGCAGGCCCAAGAGGTGAGCCATAAATATATAAATTGTTCTTATTTACGGAGCAATTCTACGGCGGTTAAGGAGGAGGAGGAGGAGGAAATGGCACTTCATACATATGGCACTTTACTTTTGGCTGCTTTCCACGGTTGGAGAAGCAAAGTCCGGGTCAATCCACTTGCTGTTCATTTTGATTAGCGTCAGCCTGTCGGCACTGTCGGTTGACAGGCGGCTGCGCTTATCGGTGATAATGCCCCCGGCAGCGCTGAACACCCTTTCTGATAGCACGCTGGCGGCAGGGCAGGCAAGCACCTCCAAGGCGTACAGGGACAGTTCCAGCCACGTGTCCAACTTGGAGACCCAGTAAGTGTAGGACGCCGAGGGATCGGGGAGGACAGGGTTACGGTCTGCCAGGTACTCCCGCAACATCCGCCGATACTTGTCCCTCCTGCTGATAGCGGGCCCCGCAGTGATGGAAGTTGCACGAGGGGGTGCCATGAACGTGTCCCACACCTTGGAGAGTGTTCCCCTGGTGGCTGTGGGCCTGATCGATGTTGAGGGACTCTGGGAGACCCTCTCCTCTCTGCCGCCAGCGATGGTGGGTGGGAAAATCTCCATCATGTTCTGCACGAGTTCCCTCTGGTATTCCAGCAATCGATTCGTCCTCTCCTCTACCGGAATAAAAGAGGAGACGTTATCTTTATACCGGGGGGTCCAGGATTGCGAAGACCCAGTACAGTTTGTTCTCCACTATCCGGACAACACGTGTGTCCCGGGAAAAGCAGCCCAGCATGAAGTCAGCCATGTGTGCCAGACTCTGAATAGGCATGACGTCACTGCCCCCACCAGAAGGATCACTTGCCATTTCCTCCTCTTCCTCTTCCGCCTCCTCTCCGCCCCATCCGCGCTGAACCAATGGGACGCGCACAGCCTGACTGCTACCCTCGCCGCCAGCATCCTCCTCCTCTTCCACAGCCACCTCCACGTCGTCCTCCTCCTCCTCATCCTCCTCCTCCTGCAACTGCCACCGTGAAGCAGACAAAAGTGTGGTCTGACTGTGTAGCTCCGTTGCGTCTCCTCCTACCCCCGTCTCCTCTGCGTGCAATGCGTTCTCCCTTATTGCGATGAGGGATTCTTTAAGGACGCATAGGAGCGGGATGGTTACGCTCACTATAGCGTCCTCGCTGCTGACCTTCTTGGTGGACTCCTCAAAGATACGCAGTACATCGCATACGTCTGCCATCCATGGCCACTCGTGGTTGGCAAACTGAGGGAGCTGAGTTGGAGGCACGCGTGGATTATTAATCTGGTACTCCATCAATGCTCTCTGCTGCTCACACACCCTGGCCAACATGGAATAGGTGGAATTCCAGCGAGTCGGCAGGTCGCACAACAGCCGATGTTGAGGCAAATGGAGGCGTTGCTGGAGTTTTTTTTAAGCTAGCAGCAGCTACAGTTGACTTCCGAAAGTGTGCGCACAAGCGCCGCACTTTCACCAGTAGCTCTGCCAGGTTGGGGTAAGTCTTTAGAAATTTTTGGACTACCAGATTAAAAACGTGGGCCAGGCATGGTACGTGATTGAGTTCGGCAAGCTCCAGAGCCGCCACCAGGTTACGGCCGTTATCGCACACGACCATGCCTGGTCCTAGCTGCAGCGGCGACAGCCACATCTCCGTCTGCTGCAGTATGGCATCCCTCACCTCTGGGGCGCTGTGCTTCCTGTCGCCCAAGCTGATGAGCTTAAGCACCGCCTGCTGACGTCTCCCCGCGCCAGTGCTGCAACGCTTCCAGCTAGCGGCTGAGGGCGATGTTAAGGCACAGGAGGAGGAGGAGGAGGAGGAGGAGGAGGAGGGGGGTTTATCAGAACCCATGCTGGCAATCTTGGGCGGGGGTGGTAGGTAGGCCGTCTCTGTTTGCGACCCCGTCCCCGCCTCCACTACATTCACCCAGTGTGCCGTCAAAGAAATGTATCGTCCCTGGCCGCAAGCGCTTGTCCACGAGTCGGTGGTCAAGTGGACCTTTGCGCTGACTGCGTACCCCAGGGCCCGCCTGATGTTACGCGACACGTGCTGGTGCAGGGCGGGGACGGCACTCCGGGAAAAGTAGTGGCGGCTGGGGACGGAATAGCGAGGTGCGGCAGCCGCCATCAGGTCGCGGAAGGCCTGCGTCTCCACAAGCCTAAACGGCAACATCTCCAGGGCCAGCAGTTTGGAGATGTGGCAGTTTAAGGCTTGGGCTTGGGGGTGACTCGAGGCGTACTTCCGCCTGCGGTCGAACGCCTGCGAGATGGACAGTTGTTGGGACGAGGAGTGTGAAGGTGCAGGCGAAGAGGCGGGGGAAGGGGCGGGGGAAGGGGAGGCTGAAGGAGAAGGCCCCAAAGTAGCAGAGGCAGAGGCAGAGGCAGATGTGGAGGTGTCCTGGCTGGAGGTCTGGACCGCAGTGGCAGCACACAACAAAGGGGAAGAGGCAGTGGCAGCAAGACCGGGCGCAGTTTGTATTGCGTTTGCTCTCTCCCACTCAGCCCAGTGCTTGAATTCCAAGTGACGCCGCATGCCTGAGGTGGTCAGATTGCTCTTCTCAGAGCCCCTACTCAGTTTTGAGTGGCAGAGTGTGCAAACCGCGCTCAGTTTGTCATCCGCACAACATTAAAATATCTCCACACCACAGAAGTACGAGGCCTCGATGGGGGAGCTTCGCGCGACTGGCCGCTGCCGGGAACAGCTTCGGCCCTGCTGGCTGTGGCCTCACTTCTCTGTCTGAACTGTCCTCTGCCTGTGGCCATCCCTCTGCCTGTGGACATCCCTCTGCCTGTGGACATGCCTCTGCCTGTGGACATCCCTCTGCCTGTGGACATCCCTCTGCCTGTGGACATCCCTCTGCCTCTTGCTGCCTTTTTCGGTGCTGCGCAGACCACCACCTCTCCACTGCTTTCCTCGCTGGACATCACCCCTGGCCAAGTGGGGTCGGTCATTTCGTCATCCACCAGCTCCTCTTCCACTTCCTCACTCTGCTCCTCCTCCTGCCCACTGGACATTCCAACAGCCTCCCTTGATGGCAACTGCGTCTCATCATCATCATCGCTCATGATAACAGATGCTGGCTCAGGGTCCACATCAGCAGGAGATGGCGAAAACTCCAGTGTTTGGGCATCACTACAAACAAATTCCTCTGCTAGCTCCTGGGATTCTTCCGGCACATCTGAAAAAGGACCCGAAAAGAGCTCCTGGGAGGGGTCAATGGTGGGATGACTCTGTTGGCCAGGTGTGGAGGAAGGAGGGTCAGAGTGAGACTGTGTGGATGACTGGCTGGTGGACAACTGTGTGGAAGCGCTATCGGCTATCCATTGCACCACCTGTTCAACCTGCTCAGGCCTCAACAGCGGTGTAACCCGCCCCCTGCTTAACTGTCCCATAAAGGCAGGGATTCTGGATGAGCGGGATCCTGGCTGATCCTCACCAGCACACATTGTATCCCCACTGGCTTCAACAAGGCCCCCAACAGCATTTCCGCGCCCCCGTCCTCGTCCACGTCCTATTCCGCTAGCCCCCCTCCGCATTTTATTTTTTTTTGGTTACAATATTTTGCCTTCACAGCCGTGAAATTAGTTTGCAAGAGAACGCACAGTACAGTTGCCAGTTAAGGCCTATATATTGTATTTTTCAAGGTACACAGCAGTGTACTAAGTGATCAGACGGTGTGTATGAACAACAGTTATGAGAAATTACTTTGCAAGAGAACGCACAGTACAGTTGCCAGTTATAAGGCCTATATATTGTATTTTTCAAGGTACACAGCCGTGTATTAAGTGATCAGACGGTGTGTATGAACACCAGTTATGAGAAATTACTTTGCAAGAGAACGCACAGTACAGTTGCCAGTTAAGGCCTATATATTGTATTTTTCAAGCTACACAGCAGTGTATTAAGTGATCAGACGGTGTGTATGAACACCAGTTATGAGAAATTACTTTGCAAGAGAACGCACAGTACAGTTGCCAGTTAAGGCCTATATATTGTATTTTTCAAGGTACACAGCAGTGTATTAAGTGATCAGACGGTGTGTATGAACACCAGTTATGAGAAATTACTTTGCAAGAGAACGCACAGTACAGTTGCCAGTTATAAGGCCTATATATTGTATTTTTCAAGGTACACAGGCCTTTTATTAAGTGATCAGACGGTGTGTATGAACACCAGTTATGAGAAATTACTTTGCAAGAGAACGCACAGTACAGTTGCCAGTTATAAGGCCTATATATTGTATTTTTTCAAGGTACACAGCCGTGTATTAAGTGATCAGACGGTGTGTATGAACACCAGTTATGAGAAATTACTTTGCAAGAGAACGCACAGTACAGTTGCCAGTTATAAGGCCTATATATTGTATTTTTCAAGGTACACAGGCCTTTTATTAAGTGATCAGACGGTGTGTATGAACACCAGTTATGAGAAATTACTTTGCAAGAGAACGCACAGTACAGTTGCCAGTTATAAGGCCTATATATTGTATTTTTCAAGGTACACAGCCGTGTATTAAGTGATCAGACGGTGTGTATGAACACCAGTTATGAGAAATTACTTTGCAAGAGAACGCACAGTACAGTTGCCAGTTAAGGCCTATATATTGTATTTTTCAAGGTACACAGCAGTGTATTAAGTGATCAGACGGTGTGTATGAACACCAGTTATGAGAAATTACTTTGCAAGAGAACGCACAGTACAGTTGCCAGTTATAAGGCCTATATATTGTATTTTTCAAGGTACACAGGCCTTTTATTAAGTGATCAGACGGTGTGTATGAACACCAGTTATGAGAAATTACTTTGCAAGAGAACGCACAGTACAGTTGCTAGTTATAAGGCCTATATATTGTATTTTTCAAGGTACACAGCCGTGTATTAAGTGATCAGACGGTGTGTATGAACACCAGTTATGAGAAATTACTTTGCAAGAGAACGCACAGTACAGTTGCCAGTTATAAGGCCTATATATTGTATTTTTCAAGGTACACAGCCGTGTATTAAGTGATCAGACGGTGTGTATGAACACCAGTTATGAGAAATTACTTTGCAAGAGAACGCACAGTACAGTTGCCAGTTATAAGGCCTATATATTGTATTTTTCAAGGTACACAGGCCTTTTATTAAGTGATCAGACGGTGTGTATGAACACCAGTTATGAGAAATTACTTTGCAAGAGAACGCACAGTACAGTTGCCAGTTATAAGGCCTATATATTGTATTTTTCAAGGTACACAGCCGTGTATTAAGTGATCAGACGGTGTGTATGAACACCAGTTATGAGAAATTACTTTGCAAGAGAACGCACAGTACAGTTGCCAGTTAAGGCCTATATATTGTATTTTTCAAGGTACACAGCAGTGTATTAAGTGATCAGACGGTGTGTATGAACACCAGTTATGAGAAATTACTTTGCAAGAGAACGCACAGTACAGTTGCTAGTTATAAGGCCTATATATTGTATTTTTCAAGGTACACAGCCGTGTATTAAGTGATCAGACGGTGTGTATGAACACCAGTTATGAGAAATTACTTTGCAAGAGAACGCACAGTACAGTTGCCAGTTATAAGGCCTATATATTGTATTTTTCAAGGTACACAGCCGTGTATTAAGTGATCAGACGGTGTGTATGAACACCAGTTATGAGAAATTACTTTGCAAGAGAACGCACAGTACAGTTGCCAGTTATAAGGCCTATATATTGTATTTTTCAAGGTACACAGGCCTTTTATTAAGTGATCAGACGGTGTGTATGAACACCAGTTATGAGAAATTACTTTGCAAGAGAACGCACAGTACAGTTGCCAGTTATAAGGCCTATATATTGTATTTTTCAAGGTACACAGCCGTGTATTAAGTGATCAGACGGTGTGTATGAACACCAGTTATGAGAAATTACTTTGCAAGAGAACGCACAGTACAGTTGCCAGTTAAGGCCTATATATTGTATTTTTCAAGGTACACAGCAGTGTATTAAGTGATCAGACGGTGTGTATGAACACCAGTTATGAGAAATTACTTTGCAAGAGAACGCACAGTACAGTTGCCAGTTAAGGCCTATATATTGTATTTTTCAAGGTACACAGCAGTGTATTAAGTGATCAGACGGTGTGTATGAACACCAGTTATGAGAAATTACTTTGCAAGAGAACGCACAGTACAGTTGCCAGTTATAAGGCCTATATATTGTATTTTTCAAGGTACACAGGCCTTTTATTAAGTGATCAGACGGTGTGTATGAACACCAGTTATGAGAAATTACTTTGCAAGAGAACGCACAGTACAGTTGCCAGTTATAAGGCCTATATATTGTATTTTTCAAGGTACACAGCCGTGTATTAAGTGATCAGACGGTGTGTATGAACACCAGTTATGAGAAATTACTTTGCAAGAGAACGCACAGTACAGTTGCCAGTTAAGGCCTATATATTGTATTTTTCAAGGTACACAGCAGTGTATTAAGTGATCAGACGGTGTGTATGAACACCAGTTATGAGAAATTACTTTGCAAGAGAACGCACAGTACAGTTGCCAGTTATAAGGCCTATATATTGTATTTTTCAAGGTACACAGCCGTGTATTAAGTGATCAGACGGTGTGTATGAACACCAGTTATGAGAAATTACTTTGCAAGAGAACGCACAGTACAGTTGCCAGTTAAGGCCTATATATTGTATTTTTCAAGGTACACAGCCGTGTATTAAGTGATCAGACGGTGTGTATGAACACCAGTTATGAGAAATTACTTTGCAAGAGAACGCACAGTACAGTTGCCAGTTAAGGCCTATATATTGTATTTTTCAAGGTACACAGCAGTGTATTAAGTGATCAGACGGTGTGTATGAACACCAGTTATGAGAAATTACTTTGCAAGAGAACGCACAGTACAGTTGCCAGTTATAAGGCCTATATATTATATTTTTCAAGGTACACAGCCGTGTATTAAGTGATCAGACGGTGTGTATGAACACCAGTTATGAGAAATTACTTTGCAAGAGAACGCACAGTACAGTTGCCAGTTATAAGGCCTATATATTGTATTTTTCAAGGTACACAGCCGTGTATTAAGTGATCAGACGGTGTGTATGAACACCAGTTATGAGAAATTACTTTGCAAGAGAACGCACAGTACAGTTGCCAGTTATAAGGCCTATATATTGTATTTTTCAAGGTACACAGGCCTTTTATTAAGTGATCAGACGGTGTGTATGAACACCAGTTATGAGAAATTACTTTGCAAGAGAACGCACAGTACAGTTGCCAGTTATAAGGCCTATATATTGTATTTTTCAAGGTACACAGCCGTGTATTAAGTGATCAGACGGTGTGTATGAACACCAGTTATGAGAAATTACTTTGCAAGAGAACGCACAGTACAGTTGCCAGTTATAAGGCCTATATATTGTATTTTTCAAGGTACACAGCCGTGTATTAAGTGATCAGACGGTGTGTATGAACACCAGTTATGAGAAATTACTTTGCAAGAGAACGCACAGTACAGTTGCCAGTTAAGGCCTATATATTGTATTTTTCAAGGTACACAGCAGTGTATTAAGTGATCAGACGGTGTGTATGAACACCAGTTATGAGAAATTACTTTGCAAGAGAACGCACAGTACAGTTGCCAGTTATAAGGCCTATATATTGTATTTTTCAAGGTACACAGCCGTGTATTAAGTGATCAGACGGTGTGTATGAACACCAGTTATGAGAAATTACTTTGCAAGAGAACGCACAGTACAGTTGCCAGTTAAGGCCTATATATTGTATTTTTCAAGGTACACAGCAGTGTATTAAGTGATCAGACGGTGTGTATGAACACCAGTTATGAGAAATTACTTTGCAAGAGAACGCACAGTACAGTTGCCAGTTATAAGGCCTATATATTGTATTTTTCAAGGTACACAGCAGTAGTGCCAAATATAGTTTGGTATGTAGCAGAGCACCTAATACACCACTAATGCCTCTCTCTGTCCCTACTCCAGCAGCTATCCCTGAATACAGCAGCCGTTCTCTTTAAAGTCTATATTGTAGTAAGCTATCACTGAAGTCCACTGTAGTAGCCCTGATAAGGGCTTTTAATCACGCTCCTGCCTGTCCAACAGCTAAAATCTGTCTCTCCCTTCTCCAGCCTCTGTCCCTGACTAAGTTCACGCAGCATATGCGTACGAGCAGGAAGAGCTGAGTTTTTAATATTCGAGGTCACATGGTTTTTCCAGCCAATGCATGTAGACGCTGTTTTCGCGCTGCCAGCGTGCTCAGCGTGCCTGTCATACCCCCCCTGCATGGTGATTGGTGGAAAAAGAGCGCCAGGGAAGGTGGGAGGGGAAACGAATTCTAAGTGCGCCATCGCCGTTATACTCGAACAAAATCGAGTACGCCGAATATCGTAGTATTCGATCGAATACCAGCTCGATCGAACACTACTCGCTCATCTCTAATTTTTACATTACTTACACAAGTTCTATACTGTTTGTTTAGTTTCCTTTTTTTCATATTAGAAATAAATAGGGGATAAATGTCTGACTGGCAGAGGTCCTACAGCTGCTCCAGTTTTCTCTATGGCTCTGTTGTCTCTGGCCAGTTGTCCACTTAGCATTTCTGTTGCCTGAGGTAGAAAGTGAAATAGCCCTACTCCCAAAAAAGTATTCATGTTGCAAAAAAAAAAAAAAAAAAATAGCACATGACGGTAAAGCAGCATTTTTCTAATAATTTTGGTGCATCTGAAGCTAGTGGAAGAGTAAGGCCCCTTTCACACGAGCGTGACAGATTAGGTCCGGATGCGTTCAGGAAAACTCGCACCATTTTGCAAGCAAGTTCAGTCAGTTTTGTCTGCGTTTGCGTTCAGTTGTTCAGTTTTTTCCACGTGCAATGCGTTTTGATGCGTTTTTCACGCGCGTGATAAAAAACTGAAGGTTTACAAACAACATCTCTTAGCAACCATCAGTGAAAAACGCATTGCACCCGCACTTGCTTCAGGATGCAATGCGTTTTTCACTGAAGCACCATTCACTTCTATGGAGCCAGGGCTGCGTGAAAAACGCAGAATATAGAACATGCTGCGTTTTTCACGCAACGCAGAACTGATGCGTGAAAAAAAAACGCTCATGTACACAGACCCATAGAAATGAATGGGTCAGGATTCAGTGCGGGTGCTATGTGTTCACGTCACGCATTGCACCCGCGCGGAAAACTTGCTCGTGTGAAAGGGGCCTTAATGAATGTACCCATTTTTTGTTCCATTCTGCCTCGTCCTTGTACCTTCCCACATATTTTTTTGGGAAATGAACCCCTTAAAGGAACACTAAACCCTGAAAAATATAAATAACACAAATACATTTAATCTACAAAGTGCTCCTAAACTGTTGGAAAAATCAGTTTAAGATAGATCTTGCAAAGAGCTTACTCTTTCCCCTAGTATTTTCCATCTTCAGCTTTATAACAGCTAGGCGCATGACATCACACACTAAACAGGAAGTTAAGGAGAGGGACAGGGATTAAGCCTCTGGCACATTAATGTTCATACACTACTTAGGAGTCCATGCTCTGCTGTCTGGTTTACTAGTGTTTCTGGCTGACTCCCCAAGCATTCTGACAGTGTTTAGGTATACCCCTGTATATTTAACTTCTATTGTGTCTCTAAACTTTTATATTTTTACTGCTGGATCTTGAACCCACAACCTTCTGTATCGGAGACAGATGCTCTAAACATTGAGCCACAGAGCCCAATGTTATTAATAGGAGGATTTTCTCTGTCTAAAAACTGCAATAATACTCTTCCCATGTATAATGTATTTGTATGTTCAATGTACTAGTATCTACAGAACATCCCTCTCTCTCTTTCTATATTGAGCAGAAGAATAATTTTATATTTTTTTTCTAATTGCAAAAACTTTAACAGCAAAAAATAGGTTTTAGAGGAGGAAAGTAAGAAAAAAAATATTTTACATCAGAACCCAGATCAGACCCCCAATCTTTATCAGACCTCAGATCAGACCCCAAATCAGAACCTCAGTGAGACTCCAAACTTGATCAGACCTCAGTTCAGACCCCATAAGCAGACCCTAGATCAGCCCCTCCAATCACACCCCCAATCTTTATCAGAACTCAGATCAGACCCCCCAATCAGACCCCCAATCTTTATCTTTATCAGACATTAGATAAGACAGTAAAACAAATAAAACAGCATAACTTTCCTGCTTTGGACGATGCGCTCTTCCTGCACTCACCACTCCCTGGTCTTCTGGCAGAGCTGCACTGCACTATGACTAGGGATGAGCAAACCCGTGGAAGTTCGGGTTTGCCGGTTTTGACTAAACTTCAGGTCAAAGTTCAGGTTTAGGACCCGAACTTGACCCAAACTTCACCCCGAATTCGGACCCCATTAAAGTCAATGGGGACCCGAACTTCACTTTACTATTCACCATTATAACATGGTTATAATAGAAAATAATAGCATTCTTAAGACAGAATGCTAAATAAAATGGCCATTGAGGGGTTAAAATAATAAAAAAAAAAACCTCACCTCATCCACTTGATTACGCAGCCAGTGTCCTTTCTGCAGGACCTGCGATTACATCACCGCACTCACCACGTGGTGAGCGCTGTGACATCATCGCATGTCCTTTTGCAAGTCCTGAAGAAAGAAGAGGATACTGGCTGCGTGATCAAGTGGATGAGGTGAGTTTTTTTTCAATTATTTTTAACCCCTCAATGGCCATTTTATTTAGCATTCTGTCTTAACAATGTTATTTTTTTTCCATTATTACCATGTTATAACGGAAAATGATAAAATCACCCGAACACCAAACCCGAACTTCAGTGAAAAAGTCTGGGTTCGGATCTGGGTACCCGAACTTTGCAGTTCGGGTTCGTTCATTCCTAGCTATGACCTAACAATGCACAGCAAAGTACCACACTTTGGGGTAAAAATGCATCTTATTAAGTGAAAATTATGGTAAGTGGCAATAATCAAAAAACCATCCATTAAAAAGGAAAATTATTAAAAGGATGGAAGAGGCAAATTATATAAATTGATGCCACATGATCAACAGCAATAACTGTAATGGGATCTGGTTTCCATTAGAAAATATATCATTTTACTGGACAAGAAGATGCAGCATAATGCACTATTCTGTCCTATATTTTGATAGAAGCTGCAACGGAAGCTCCTGACCAATCTTCCGATACCAATGTGGGCGAAACCTAACATGGACTTCTGTGCATATATTCAGCCCCCCCATCAGTCATGTCATACTTGCTCTCTGATTGTCACAAATGGAAGTTTTTTTTTCTAGAAAATCATGAGAATACGATTACTCACAATCTAATCACCTCTGCTCCTGATTAGTCTGTTTAATTGACACTATATTCCTGACATTTGCCATCGTCTGGATAACAGTGTCAGATTAGTCACCCCCAAACAAGCATCAGGAAAGTCTTCATTTTACACTGTCCTCCTGTACAGACTGGAGTGCTTCTCTAGCAATACCCATTAGAGGTTGTTCATATCATGTTTTTGTCCCAAGATTTACATATACATTTTGCAAGAGCGTAGTACACTTCGATTTTCCATCTTACAGAGTCCAGAAAAAAAACATACACGTAAACTTATACAATCTTTTATTTTTTTTTACAATGGATCCCTATGGTGGCAGATCACATCTGTCTGAGGCTTCCGTCTAAAGTATACATCATGTGTATACACTAAACATAGGACAAATAAAGTGATATGAACACAGCCTTACACTCTGCAGTAATAGTGACTTTCACTTGAGGAAGATCTAATAGATTTATGACAGATGGAGAAGATTTCTCTTAGAACAAACACTTTCTCTCACTGACTGTCACTACAAACCCTTGTCTGGGTTATATTTGTTTAATTAGAATTTCCATATCTTTTGACACGCTGATTATACAGAGATCAGGCAGTACAAGTGGGCCATTTATCTGTCTGGACTTTTCGGCTGCTCTGGCTTATGATGGAACACTGTAGTTATAATATATATGAGGGGCATGATTTGGATGAATGTGTCTACAACATGAACATTTTAGTCCTGACAGCTATGTGACAGTTTGTTATTTTTTTGGGAATTTTTTTTTTAGACTCATGCAACCTCCCTGTGAATTTATGCATGTATCTATGACAATGTTATTTCAGCTTTGCTGTTACTGTATAATCAGGATGTTGGTGATACAGAAACGCTTATTATAAAGAGATCACTCAAACTACAAGTGTGCCACTTATGTCTCTAGACATTTCGGCTGCTTTGGCACATTGTAGTTGTTATACAGTGAATGAATATAAATATTGTAGTCATGATAGCACAATGACAGCCTGTTATTTTTTGCCCACGAGATGCCAGTTTGTATAAAAGAAACCCTGGGTGGGATGTTTTTAGAAGATCACCAGACTTTATTCTCTGGAAAGAAGTGAGGTGGATATTTGCTCTTTCATTCAGCAATTTTTTTTATCCAAGCAGAGGCTTGTGGCAGGGAAATACTTGCCTCATGCCAAATCGGAAAAAAAATATTGATAGTAGAATTAGCTGCTGGTACTCTAGAAGAAGAGATGTACAGGAAGAGGAGTTTTTACTTGGTGACCATAGACAATGAAGAACAGAGACTTGCCAGGGTACTCATGATTATTCATGAGAATTCTGCCCAAGGGAGTAAAGTGGCTAGGACATGCAGACGTGAAGTGACATAGATAGTTGACCAAGACCTGGTTAACATGCCCATTGCTTTATGGGTGATAGGCCAAGAAAAAGTTCAGTTCCACATCCAGAAGTCTGCAGATTGCCCTCCAGAATTTTGTGTTGAACTGCACTCCCTGATAAAAAAAATGGGAGTAGTAGTAGTTCAATGAATAATGCTCTTAATAGAAGTAGTGGGGCCACGTTTGAGACAGGACATCAATATAACACCAGGATAAGACCTGCTTCCACTTGGTCAAAGAATCCAATCTCTTACCAGATATCTTTTATATGGACAGGAGACACCAATACTATATTGGCATTTTCAATGATATGATGTGGCATTCCCTACCTGTCATCTGGATCAAAGGATCGGGACAGGGCATCTGCCTAAATATTCTTGTCTGCAGAATGTAAATGTAGCATGAAATTAAAACGAGCAAAAAAAAAAGGACTATCAGGCCTAACCTAATGGCTGAGTCATTGAGAGGACTGGAGATAAGTCAAATTCTTATGATCAGTGTAAATAATAACTGGGTGATTGGCACCCTCCAATAGATGACACCACTCTTCCGGGGCCAACTTGATGGCCAGTAACTCACTGTCTACAATAGACTAATTCCATTCTGCTGCAGAGAAAGCTTTGAAAAAGAAGCCACCTGGGTCATAATTGTTAAAGAAGCTAAGATCTGTACATGGCCAAGCATACAGAATATGGAGTAGGTGCTGCTCCTGCATTTATCCCATAGTTCTGCCAACTGACAAATAAAGTGGCCTCCTACCGGAGCCTGAGCAAACAGCACGTGTCACGCATGAGCTCTCACTGGCTAACGTGGAAGTTACAAAGGGGAATAGACCTGTCCATCTGCAACATTAAGAAATTGTTTACCACCTTCCTCTGCTCATACAGGTGGTTTAACATATAGAGGGGTGGAAATGTCGCATATCAGGGAATTTTGGTAAAGAGCATTTTGTTTTTGCAGCTCCAGGAAGGGGTGTTTGGCATGGTAACCATAGCTAAAGTGCATGCACAGTTTCCTAGCCATTTTTAACAGCTCTTGCAGGTCAGTGGAGGACTTGAGGAACCGGGTGACAACGAGATTGAAGACATGCGCCATGCAGGATGCATGGGTCAGCCAGCCCTGATGCAACACAGACAAAATGTTCTACCCGTTATCAGTAACCATGGTTCCTACTGTATGTCCATTTGGAGAGGAGACAGTCAGTGTTCGATTTCTTTATTGATGATGCCGAGCGGTTCCTGCCCAGTGTGGCTCTGTTGGGTCAGGCTGACGAGGTGCAGAATCACGTGCCAATGCCTAGATGTGCTGGAGGACCACTGTGCCTAGAGGGAAAGATGAGGACAAGGTGGAGGATGAGGAGGCAGAGGAGGACATTGACACAGAAATCTCAGCATTACAATGCAGAGGTGACATTGCCATCACCTGACCAAGTTGCTGGTGCTCCTGGACCAGAACCACATTTACGCAGTGGGCTGTAAATGACATTTGTTGTCTTTGATCATAGTTACAACTCCATACATCAGCGTTGGTGTAATATCTGCCAGACACCGAGAGGTCCAAGGACTGGCCCACCCTCTGTTCAATGAACATGTTCAGGGCTGGTACAGCTTTTTTGGAAAAGTAATGTCGGTTTGGGATTGTCACTTTGGCTGGGCACAAGCTGTCAGTTCTCTGAAATGTGCAGAGTCAACTACTTTGAAAGGGAGGGACTGTAGTACTCGCAACTTGGCCATATGCATGCTTCTGCACCATTGAATGATTACATGCATACTGTTGTCTTTTTCCAATAGCCTCAGTAATTGATTGCTTTCTAAACAAGTGACAAGGACAAGGAGGAGGAGCATCAGGAGCAATAGACGACATTGAAGTGAATGGGAAGGAACGACAGCTTCTTTCTGCTGAGGTGGACAATCCCTGACTGCTGGAGAGTGGGTGTGGGCCGGTGGGAGATGCAGCGGTTGCTGCATCAGGCTGTAACACTAAATCAGTGGCACAGTTTTCCCACGCCACTTTATGGTGATGCTCCATGTGTTCACACAGGGCCGTCGTGCCAACATTAGCAACCTGGCCACACCTTACCTTCTGCCCACACATCCTGCATACCACCATGTTAACATCTCCCAGTCACATAGTGAAAAATTCCCACACTGCCGAGTATGGCATTTTCCCTCCACCACTGTGTGATGCTTGTCTGCTGCTGCATTTATGACCCATGCACTGATAGTGTCTTCCTCACAGGTAGTTTCCCAAGTAGCAGACGGTGTACCCCTCCCATGTTTGGCTCCAGATCTCAACTGCTTCCACCCTGCTGCTTCACAGGCATACTTCCACCCTGCTTGCTCACAGGCACCCTGCCATCTCACAAACATGTTGTCACTCTGCTGTCTCACAGGCACTCTGCCACCCTCACCCCATGATGATGATACCCCCCTTTACCAGTTTTACACAGGCGATTGACTACATAATCATCTACATATGATTGCTTGTCAAATATGTCTCTTCTGCATTTCCCTGACTTCTCGCAACATGTGCTTCAACCCAACTGTCATCATCGGTAGTTGCACACCTAAAGGAGTCCACAGCACACCTCCCTACCATGTCTGGGCTGGCCTCTAACTGCTAATTTTCCTCACAAAGTTCATCATCTCTAAAAAGCGGAGCAGAGCTGGCGGCTAACATTACTAGCAGAAGGAGCAGCAAAATGGAGAGGCAGGTTCAGGACAGGTGAGGGCATTGAGGCAATTCCTGGGCCATGCCAACTCAGCATGGTGTCAGAGGAATCCA
Source organism: Rhinella marina (assembly GCA_900303285.1). Lineage (NCBI taxonomy): Eukaryota > Metazoa > Chordata > Amphibia > Anura > Bufonidae > Rhinella > Rhinella marina. The sequence goes on from ONZH01017757.1 coordinate 26,490, forward strand.
TCGATTCCTTTCTGTGTGTATCTCTTGTCACTTGAGGTGAAGTTGAAGATTGAGTCAACCATTCCAGTACAGCTGGATTGTTAGTTGACAGTGGATGCCAGTGGCAGCATGGCCTGTTGCTGCAGCTGATTCCACTCCCCCCCTTCTTCTGCTGCTACTTCTGCTGGCTACAGCAACATTTTTGCCATTGCCCATTCCTGAGGCACACTAACTGTATCACTAAAATAACGTATTAGCTCTGAATGTTGGTGCACTAGAACGTGATGCACACGGAGACATATTAAACCTGCCTTTAATATTGAGGCACAGTAACTATATTGCTAAAATAACAGATTAAAGGGGTATTCTCATCAAGAAAATGGGGGCATATCGCTTGGATATGCCCCCATTGTCTGATAGGTGCGGGTCCCATCTCTTGGACATGCGCCTATTCCAAGAATCGAACGGGGAAAGGTGGTGGAGGGTGCACTGCGCATGCGCAGCCTCCCTCCATTCTATGGGGCTGCTGAAAATAGACGAATTCTGGCTCAGCTATTTCCATTGGCCCCATAGAAATGAATGTAAGCTGTGGCTGCGCAAGCACGGTGCGCTCCCATTCAGTTTAAGGGTAGAGTGCTTGGCAGTAGCCAGACCCCAGGAAATCACCAGCCACCATTCTCCCCGCTGCGTTCTCAGAGGTGGGAGCTGCACCTATCAGTCAGTAGGGGCATATCCTAGTGATATGCCCCCATTGTCTGTGATGGGAATACCCCTTTAACTCTGAATGTCGGTGCACTAGAAGGTGATGTACATGGCGATACAGTCTCCATGCAGTCTCTCTGCACTCTCCCTGCAGTCTTCCTCCCTCTCCCTCTCCAGTTTTCTTTTTAAAACACTTTGCACAAACACCTTCCCTAGTGCATGAGCGCTTGCCACATCTCTCCCTATGCTCAGTTAACAGGACAATTGTGGGGACCGTGTGAGGATGAGTGTTTTATAGGGCTGTGACATCACTGGAGATGGCGGATAGGTTGGCTGCAAGGCATTATGGGTGATCTCACATTCCTGGCTTCTTACTTTCACTCTGTAACCTGTGCAGCTGCCATTTTAGGAAAAACTGATTTGTTACCATGAAGCACGAGGAAATTCAGATTCATTGCGATTCAAAATTTTCCTAAACAAATTCCGCTCCTAATGCTTCACTTCACTCAACACTAGTGACAGGTTCTTTTTAAGGTAACAGCAAGGGTTTTGCCTTTGCCGATAATAAGCAGGAAGGTTTTTAGCAAGAAGCTCTTAGCTGCGGTGCTGCCCCTTTTGAGATGGTGCAGTGAGCAGCCTGAGGCCAGAGCCTCAACTCACCTCATGGTGTTTGTGACCCTGCTTGTAGGAGAAACAGAGATTACATTATGATATATTGTGTATATGTAGTGATATTTACAGTATGTTGCTATCACAAACTTACCTGCCCATGCTGCAGGAGTGAGATATCCAGCTTCAGTGAAACTGCGCCAGGCGAGACACACTGCTAAGCCACACCACCTGGTGACACAACAGCATCTTTAGCAACAGGATGCAATGCCCCTTCTCCCTACAGTGGGCATGTGCTGGAGGAGATTAGCAGTGGGCTGATTGCTCAGATGCTCCATTCCTGTGTGGTAGTGTTCTGAGTAATGGTCATGAGTAAAAGTCATGACCTATCAGGTTCTGATCCTGGGACTCGATGCTCTAGTTACACCTTCCTGGTCATATAACAGTGACAGTAATACTCTCTGACTCACAAGCTGTGTTCCTGTGTGGATTGGATTGCTCATTCCCCTGACCCTGGCTTATCTTCTGACCACTCTCTGTTCCTCGTTTGGTACTGTGTTGTCATCTGGTTCTGATCTCGGCTTGTCTTCTTACCACTCTCTGTCTCTAGTTAGTTACTGCATTGCTTGCCTGGTCCCATTTACGTACAACCCTGTGTTTTTGTTTTGTCTCTTGGTGTTTGTCTGTCTCTGCACATAAGTAGCATAGGGGCTGTTGACCAGTTGCGTGCTTACTACCTAGGGCTTGCACTGCAAGTAGGTAGGGAAAGTGGGTTGGGTTCCAAGTCTGTCCCTACCTACAGGTGTTACAGTTTCTCAGAGGGCCTCATGGCAGTAGTAGGTGACTGTGTTGGAGCAAGGTGAAACAAACACTAAAGTGCACCTGTTTTTAGGTGGCTAGTGAGCAGTAGGTGGTGGTAAGTGGGAATTAGGCCTCCAGAAGCTGCTAACAACCCTGACATCCAAGAGTGGGGGAAGTTCCACATCCTACACCACACCTGACTCTAGACTGGCTCTGGGCTTGTTTTACTGCTTTTAGCCCAGGGAGCCTGTGTCTGGTTTCAGATGAGATTATAGCTCGACATGTATGTGGGTGACTTACACCCGATCAACTTGACAACCCCTTTAAGATTTGTGAAAATTGCAAGATTAGCTTACATTGGGGGAACTTGATGTTTGCAATGAATGGGCTACTCTTTCTGCTTGAAGAAGGGGTTGTTTCCAGAGCTTCATGGTCCAACAGTGGCCTAGTGAGTCATCACCCCCTTAATCCTTTTGAGGTGCAATTTTCTGCTACCATATTCAGAAACCTCTTTAATGTCTCCCTACAAAACTTTTTGGGCATAATGTCAATACAAGCAGAACAAATCATCTTATCAGTGTATAAGGGGGTCTGATCTGTAAGTTATTTTCACTTTTTTACAGCTCACTTGTACTATTACAAAGCCTGTTCCTTTTTAAACTTTGTTGAGTCTATTACAGCTACTGAACCATCCTTGTGAGTAGAGATAAGCGAATCATCCAAAATTCCCTTTGCCGAATATTCATTTGTTATTTTGCGAACATTCCTGCACAAATTACGAACATACAGTCAGTGTAGTTAAAAGTACGCAATATGTAAGCATTCGCGTACAAAAGTGCGTACAAATCCTTAGCGTACTATTGACGCGTGAATGCGTCATACGCACGAGGCTAGGCTGTGGCGTGCAGTCTTTAGAGGCAGTCCATATGAGCTTGAAAAATAAGGTGCTCACTGCTAGCTATCCAGCTAAGTGCATAATTTACTAAAAACACTGTACAATAAGTGCATAATAGGACACATTGCAGTACCAGAAAAAGAATACAGACAATGGGCTAAAGTGCTGAACTAGTAAAAACAGTGTAGCTACTATACGAGCTAAAATACAGCAAAGACATAAGTATGCAAACATTTTAGTGCAATCAATTTCACATTTGCAAGCATAAAAGGCTCAGATATAATTTGAGTCTCTCCTTATGGCTCCTAGTTGGCATGATAAAACACTGTCTGGAACACATAGTCCAAAATTCAATTGTAATCCACGTGAGGTAAAATTGTAATCCAAACAGGTAACATGTAATCCACATGAATAATACAAAATAGCAGCAAATAGAGAACCCTTTTTGCAAAAGGGGCTCCCAAATAACCTGAGAAGGGGAAGAAAAAGGAAAATATGCGCACTTCGGCGCAACAGGGAATTTTATGTAGAATGGGGGGAGTCCTGACAGCCATGCCCATCTGGGTGAGATTCAAATAGGGGCAACACAAACTAAACAAAATCAACTGCCAACTAGCAGCTCACCCGTCAGGTGCAGTCCATAGTGTGGCTCCCAAAGGTCCTCCAGAGGTGTCTTTCACTCAGCCAGTAGTTGGGTTCCTCAGATGAGGGACTTGAAGTCCTCCTCGCTCGAGCTGCTGCTAAAGGACATCAGAGGACGCTCCTGCCTCTTGTAGGCCACGCTCGCTGCTGTGGTAGAACTCCAGTGCCCTCTTCTTCCTGAAGTCGCACTTGACTGGGTCCGGGTGGTGGTCACGCTGGTGAGCGCTGCAACCACTTGCGCTTTTCCGGATCCTCCTGCCAGGACAGAAGGGGTAAGGAATTCCGGCTGCAGCGGTTCTGGCAAGGTTGCATCCAGGGAAGTAGCCCCAGCTTGCCTGGCTGCTGCTGGTTTCATCTTCCACGGCAGCTGGTATTGGCGGATCACCGTGGACTGGAACGTGAATGAAGACCTTGTCAGCTGACCCAGCTGAAAGGACTGTGGTGGTGGTGGTGCTGGCAGTCCAGGAATCAGAGGCTCTGGCTCCGGCTGTGGCTTTTCGCGGAACCGGAGGACGCCATCTGGGGACTCTTTAAGGCAGTGCAAGCGTCCTGGACCTGGTGCATCTGGCCACACTTCTGGTTCCGCTGTAGGTACCAGGGGCTTGAAAAGGAGGGTAACCCCGGTCGCAAAGGGGCCTTTCAGGATCCACCTGATCCCCCACATACAGGCTGTGACGAGGTTGTGGCAGGTACGGCCGTTTCACCGACCTGCGGCCCACAAAATACTCCTTTCCGTCCTCATCGTCCGCTAGGAAGCCAGAGCCTCTCTCCACCGAAAACCACAGGACCGTTCCTCTTCAATGCAGGATCTCCCGGCCTAGGGTGGTCCAGTACCTGTATGACCCAATACTCCACAGCTGTTTTACAGTCCCAGAGGGTCTGCGCATGGGCCGTCACCGATGGTGGCACAATCGAGTTCTGGTATATGGAAGCAGATGCACAGCAGACGCACCAGCCGCTGAAGCACCAGCCGCCTCACGAAGAACTGCCTCACGGTGCGCAGCAAACTCAGCAGGCGGTTAGGAGAACAAAGGCACTGTAGGTGGGTTACTCGCCTTCAGTTCACAGCGTGACACCCTGATGTCTGGAGCGGGCGGTGGTTCAGGGAGCTCATCCCCAAAGTACATTTGGTTCCAGTTGGGACGCAGGCGCAGCTCTTTTTTAGCCATACTTGCATTAGTTGCTACTTGCTCTGAGGTCAGCAGACTCAGCACTGGTCTAAACTGGTCCAGAGGAGGGTGGAGTACTGAGGGAGGAGTCTTCACTTCCTATATGTGCAAATAGTCAGATCCCGGTGGGCCGGGCTGTTTTTTTCCAGTTCTGAGGGGGGTGTATCTTCACTTTCCCGCTTTAGCGGGGGCGTATCCTCATTTTTCCGCCTCACGCAGAATGCGTACGTTTCGTATGTTTCATATGTAAGGTAGGTATCGTTAGCGTGCAAAATTTTGAGAAGATTTACTAATAATGCAAAAAAAATTATTGATTGAGTGATTGTTTGTGTGGACACCAAAATCGTTTGCCGGCAGCAGATCGTACCATCTAATCATGCTCTGCTGCCGGGAAACAATGAGTCTGTATTGGGACGAGCAATGGCATTAGTGACCGCTTCTCCCCCATATCTTTTGTGGCCCCTTTGAAATGAATGGGTCTGCACCCGTTTCGCAAAAAAAAAATTTCTAAAGCCCAAAATTTCTAAGATTCGATACGAATCTATGAAGCAGCGGATAGATTCGCTCATCTCTATTTGTGAAGGCCAGTACAATTTATAATGTTTGACTTCCTCACAAGAAAAATAGAAAAATTAACTCACCTCTTGGAACACTGGATGTTGGTAAGAACTCTAACTGGTCTGTGTGAAAAAGAGGTGGTTTTTTCATCTTAAATTTTTCATTCCGCTGCTTAACAGGCTCATTTGCCACAACCCACTTCATCCATTGTAGATGCTTTTTTCCACTACAAATCCATGTTACCTCATCAAGATCTCCTAACAAAAAAACAAACAAACAAACAAACCATTCAGCATTAGTTTGGGGCACAACACCAATAAGAGGCTGCACAAATCTTATGACTTAAAGGGGTATTCTCATCTTAGACAATGGGGGCATATCGCTAGGATATGCCCCCATTGTCTTATAGGTGCGGGTCCCACCGCTGGGACCCACACCTATATCCAGAACAGAGTGGGGAGCGATGCGCCTGGAGGACCCCGGGTTTCCGGGGGTCCGGCCACCACCAGGCGCAGGTCCCCGCTCCGCTCATAGAAATGAATGGGAGCTGGGCCGTGCATGCGCAGTGCGCTCCCATTCATTTCTATGGAGCCGACGAAAGTAGCCGAGCCAGCGCTCGGCTATTTTCGGCAGCCCCATAGAAATGAATGGAGGGCGGCTGCGCATGCGCAGTGCGCCCTCATTCAGTTCGGGGGCTCCGTTTGGGGGCTCCGACCCGCACCTATAAGACAATGGGGGCATATTCTAGCGATATGCCCCCATTGTCTAAAATGAGAATAACCCTTTAAATGGAATGTGTCACCAAATGATTTAACTGCCAGTTAAAAACAGATTTCCTTTTTTCTAATCTTTCCTTTTTTCTAATTTTTTTTTTTGATTGGAGATTCTTTTTTTATTCTAGCTCCTGAACATGATTATGGGGGCTACCATCTTACCTGAACATTAAGAAAATTGCTTTACGGCAGCCACATGGGCCATAGACACAAAGGACTGAAGAACATTAAAAATAACATCACCAAAACTTTTTTTAAAAAAATGTGTTTAACGTTAAACCACAATTTAAAGAAGAACTCCCGCAAAAATGTTTATTCTCTGACCTGTTAGAAAGGTGCATGATATAATCTGTAGTGATTGTCATTTTCTTATCAGTGACTGTTTCTGTGAGTAAAAACCTCTCTTCTTATTGTAGCTGGGTCATGTGACCAACTCCCTGACCTCCAACTGACCCAGGACAGAAAGCCAGTAACTGCTTTATTCATTCCTATGGGAGCCTCACTTTCAGTCTCATAGGAATACATAGAAAATTAGACTTCCTGTCCACACACAAGTCTATGTGTGAGTTGGTGGGTCTAATTGCTGGTCACATGACACAGATAAGAATCAGGATGATATAAGTCAAAAATTCAGACACTGGTAAGAAAATGACATTCACTACAGATTATATCATCTACATTTCTAGCAAGACATGGAATAACATTTTTGTCAGGAGTTCTTCTTTAAACAATAGGTCATTTTCTGACACATTTCCTTTAACATGTAAGGAGGTCAGACCCTATGACTATTATTGGCCCTTGACAACTGACATACTTGAGGCGTAACAGTCAGATGGATCAGTGATAGTCACAGACTCAGCAAGTACAACAGGAACAGTTGTTTACTCAGTATTGAGGCGACTAGTGCTATGTTTACCATATCCCTCTCTCAGAGGGTACAGGCTTATTGGTTAAAACACAACAGTTATTGAGAAGGCACACTTGGTTACATTTCTTGGCAGAGGCACTATGGTTGGCAGCATATCAGGCTTCACTCAACTTAGCAGGACTAGCTCTATTACAGGTCTTGTGCAATTTGGCACAATTTTGTATGCCACAATTCAGTACACATTATCACCCAAGGTCTCTGTGCAGTTTGTTTCACCACATACCCTGTTAGTACAAAGGTACCTTTGAGCAGGATGTTACACTTGGCTCAGGTAGCAAGTTACACTGTATCCGATGTGGTCACCCACTACAGAGTACAGCTGGGCAGTGGACCATAACCACACGCAGGTTCATAGTTGGACTGGCCCACCAGAGAACCAGGGGATAATCCAGTGGGCCTAGTCTCTAAAGCCACAGTGGGCCCAAAGACTCAGGAGAAAAATTCCACTTGGAGTTGCCTTTGGAGCCAATCACTTGCCACTAGGGTCTGTTTCTTTGATTCAAAACCTATTAGACTTTATTAATGATATAGAGGTTGGGCCCCAAGAAACACTTCCTTTGGTGGGCTCAAGAAACCCCAGTCTGACACTGTGCAGGTTCCACGAGTTTCAGACATGTCTAACTCGTAATCATTTCTTGCTTGGACCAGTTCTATAACCAGTTGCAGATTCCAGGACTGCTCTAAGGGCAGTAGAGCAGGTTCAAAATTATTGCATAGTCCTGCGTTTAAGGACGCAGAATACCTCTCCCCTTCAGATGTCCAGGACATCATGAATCTCAGGTGGCCTAATTCCCGCAAACAACTCTTACTGCTTCCTCTCTAGTTTCAGGCAGTAGAGCTATTTGCATGTATCTCTTTGCCGCTCACACTGACTAGTTACTGCCCCAAGGCAGAACAAAAGTTTGTTTTTACCGAATTCTGCGTTTGTAGCCCTGCTGTAAAAGCACACAGTGTGCTTTAAAAATTTCTGTCCTCCTCTATCCACTTCAACCAGCCATTCCATCTCCAGAATTTTTTACATCGATATTTCCTATCATCTAGGTTAGTGATGAGCAAATCAATTTTAACAAATCAATTCCTCTTATCAGCAGGGCGCTGTCACTGCAAATGAAGAAGCGCCCAACTGCAGCAAGATTGATAAGACTGAACATTTAGCCTAGCCCTGACAATTTTCTCTCTGCGCCCCTGTTCCGATTAGCAGAGCAAGGGCACAGGCTCTGCTTTCGTTTCATAGCAGCGTCTGCACAGCATCTCATCTAGCTGCATCAGTAGTTCTGCTTTTACCTCCTGGATCCTGTTGTGACTGATGTCAGGGCTTAGTTAGGTACAGATAACTATTGATTGTTGATGCAGGTGAACATCTATCCTTGGCTTATAAAGTTTTATAAAGTTTTAGTGCAGAGTTCTGAAGCAGTGTTCCTTATAATGTCTTCTCTGTTTTCTCAAAAAATACAAGGGTATGCAAAAAACAAAGGGTGTGCCTTGTAACTGCAAAGACCTCATGGTACTGCACAGAGTTGGTCAGAGGTACAATATGTCACAACGTTGCTGGTTTCTGCATTACAAGATGTGACCTGTAGAGGTCCTCTGCAGACAGCTGTTAACGTTCTAAGCTGCGTTAGGATGGGTTTCCACATTCAGATTTTCTGATGCAGTTTTTGAAACAAAAAACAGTAGTGAATTAAAAAAAAAAGATGCGGTGTAATCTGTCTGTTAGGGTTGTTTCACACAAATGATTCTGTCGGATCTCCCAGACCGTCCCCTGATCTTAACTAACTGTATCATGGTGTGTTATGATGCAGTCAGTTCACATTGCAGATCTCGTGTATTGAACTCAAATGACAATGTGAGTTTCAGAATATAAAGGATGCTGAAAATAAATCTTGGAGGCAATTGTGTGAGTAGCAGGTGAGCAAAGAAGAAGGTCTTGTGAGGATTGGAGATCAGTAAATGTGTGTAGGAATCGTCAGGTTAAGTTAGAGGGACGGATCTGGTTGTATTATCTTTAAAATAGCCAAGACGGATCCGTCATGAACTCTATTGAAAGTCAATGTTGATCTGTTTTCTATAGTGTCCGAGAAAACAGATCCATCCCCATCGACTTACATCGTGAGTCATGACGGATCCGTCTTGCTCTGCTTTCAGCGTTATACTGTCCGCGACGGGGACGCAACCAAATGGAACGGAATGCATTCTGGTGTTCTACATTTTGCTCAGTTTAGTTTTGTCCCCATGAACGGTGACAATGACAATGAATGGTGCCAAACGGAAGCGTTTTCCCCCGCTATTGACATCTTATGACGAATCTCAATAGTGGAAAGGGAAAGTGCAGATGTGAAAGTAGCCTAAAACAATAATAATAATAGTTACAAATATTAACTTTACACTATTACTGAACCAAACACTATATACAGTACACATTATATAAAGGTGAAATAATACCACCAGACCAAGAACACAAATTACCACCACATAGCGACTGAATAATTTCATCATACTGATAACGAATATAAATCACTACTAAGACCAAGATTACTACTAGGCATTGACTATATAATGGTAGATATCAGTTCTATAAAGGTACGTTGCAGGTCATATAAGTCAATACCATACAGCTATATCCAAATGAATTTATTAGTCATTTACTTTTCTTTTTTCTTTTCCATCCAGCTCAGACTTTCTCCAGCCATGACCTGCAGAATGTAATGCACAGACATCTTTGGCTCCTTGCATTTCCATCACCCTGTCCACTTTTTCTTCACCTGTACACAAACTCGCCATTCATAGTGCCCTACACAGTAACAATACACTCAGTAATAGTGTCACTATTGTGTCTCTACACAGCGATATCGTAATAACATCCTCTTTTTTGTCTTTTATAATATTAAATTCCCTGTGTGCCTCCATACAGTAGTAATGTCGCCTTTGCTCTCCTACATGATGGTAATGTCACCCTTTGTGGCCCATACAATAGTATTGTCCCTCTTTGTGCACGTATACAATAGTAATATCCTCACATACAATAATGCCACCCTTTATGTCCCATATTATAGTAATGTCCCTCTTTGTGTCCCAACACAGTAGTTAATAACTTGTGCCCCTTTGCAGCAATAAAAATAAAAAAATGAACTACAACCATTACCATATCCATGAAGAGCAGGTTGAGGAGCAGTCCACTTCCTCCTGATGCTGTCTATGACCTGGAACAGGCAGTGTGATGCAGTGAAATCATTACAAGACCTAATGTCCTCATTGTGCTCCTGACCTCTGGTGGACATCAGGCTTAGAGAAGCCTGTGGCTTACCGGAGTTAGTGGTGGGTAAGGGAGCTAATGGTTTCAGCTGGATCCACATCCCGACAGTGCAGATACAGTTGAAATCTGCACTCATCCAGGGTTCTGGGTGGGCCACTTACTGCTGCAGACCTGGTCACTGTTGTATACCCTGTGGCTTCTATTGTTTTACCACTGAGGACAGCAGAGTTGAGAAGGGATTGATGGGAGGCCACAGAGAAGGATGTTGCAGTAGTCTCTGCAGGTCATGATGAATTCATGCACTAGTATTTTTATTGACTCGAAGTTGAGAAGGGAGCAGATTTGGTAAATGTGTTTGAAGTGAAGGCTACTGAAGGTGATAAGGGCTTGTATGTGTAGTGTGAAAGGGCAGAATCAAAGGTTAGCCAACTATCTAACTATGAGAAGACTATATCTGTCACTCAGAACAGTGGAAAGGGTCTGTGAAGTAGCTCAATGCAGTGAGAACTTTACAGTGAAGCACAGACACTTGTATGAGCAGAATCTGGCAGAATGAAATGCCGAGTGTTAAGAAGAGGGAGGGGGACAATTAAAACAATGTAGATGATAGATACTCTGGGATTCTAAATAGCAGAGAGGTAACATTTGGGCCAGAGATGTAAATGTATCAGTGTAAATGTAGCACTGAAAGCCATGGAAGTGGGTTCAAGCCTATTACCCTACCTTTACATATGTTGTTAACTGGGGCCCTTCTGAAGATACAAAAAGGATCAAAATATTAATATAATATTTGGCTTCACTATGGCTACTTTCACACAGTCTATAAGGCTGAAAAAAATATATCTGTCCATCCAGTTCAGCCTGTTATCCTGCAAGTTGATCCAGAGGAAGGCAAAAAAAAAAACCCTGTGAGGTAGAAGCCACTTTTCCCCACTTTAGGGAAAAAGTTCCTTCCCGACTCCAATCAGGCAATCAGAATAACTCCCTGGATCAATGACCCATCTCTAGTAACTATAGCCTGTAATATTATTACCCTCCAGAAATACATCCAGTCACAGTCCTGGGGATAAATAGATGATGGGAGAGATCTCTGTACTGACCTCTGATATATTTATACATAGTTATTAGATCTCCCCTCAGTCGTCTTTTTTCTAAAGTGAATAACCCTAATTTTCATAATCTTTCTGGGTACTGTAGTCCACCCATTCCAGTTATTACTTTAGTTGCCCTCCTCTGAACCCTCTCCAGCTCTGATATGTCTGCCTTATTCACAGGAGCCCAGAACTGTACACTGTACTCCATGTGAGGTCTGACTAGTGATTTGTAAAGTGGCAGGACTATGTTCTCATCACGGGCATCTATGCCTCTTTTGATGCAGCCCATTATCTTATTGGCCTTGGCAGCAGCTGTCTGACACTGGTTTCTACAGCTTAGTTTGCTGTTCACTAAAATCCCTAGGTCCTTTTCCATGTCAGTGTTGCTCAGTGTTTTACCATTTAGTATGTACGGGTGACATGTAATTTACTGGTGACACTTGCGTTGTTGTTTTCAGATATTGAGATTCGTCAGACTGGACAGAAAAGCTGCGGTTTTGTGTCCGGTCATAAAAACAGAAAAAAAGAGATCCGGCACTGAAAACAATGTTAGTCAATGGTGACGGATTTGTTTTTTTTAGGAACCTAAAATAACGGATCCGTCACCCATTGACTTTCAATGTATTGATCTGATTTTTTCATTTTGATTTCATACAACCACATCAGATTGGATGCATCCTGATGTGAAAAATCAAAACGGATCTGTTTAATTTCGGTATTGAGATCCTCTGCTGGATCTCAATACCAGTATTAACAACACAAGTGTGAAAGTAGCCTAAGAGAAAAAAAGTATCCCTTTAATAATCATACAATGGTTATTTGTATGACTATAATATTATAAAGTCTGTACAGGTGTTTGATGAAAACAGCTTGTGTGTAATCATCCTTAAAGAGATAATACACAGGTATGAAAATATACGAGTAAACATAAACTGCTGACAGACACAGACTACAACATAAAATTTTATAATCTGCTTATTACTTCCATAATCGTCTTCACAACTGTCTTCAATTGCTGGATGATGCGTGAAGAGTAGTTATCAATTGACTGGTTTAATCTCTGATTAATAGACTTTTTACTTGCATCTCTTTCTGTCTCGTATAAATCTGGAGACAAGCATTGTGAAGCAATAAGAACAATGTATTGTGCTTCCGTTTATTGCAATATAGAGTGTTACATGATAGAAGCAGAATATGTAGGACACGCCAGCTCTATAAATAAAATGTTCACAGCAAAGAAAGTACAAGAATAGAACGCTAAGTAAAATATTGTTCTTGGACAAGATTGTACAAAATGTTACAAAGATGAACAATGCACATGCTAAAATAATAATAATGTAAAATGACAAAATATTAATGAAAAATGAGCCCAAAGGTCTGGATAGAAGGTGAACACGAATACAGGAGAACACCGGGACATTGCATAATTGTTTTTCACAGCATGGAGTATGAAACAATGAAGAAGAATGCGTATCTGGTGATTTAGGTCACTTGATACAAATACAGTAATCAGGGGTCGTAGCTAAAGGCTCATGGGCGCTGGTGCAAGAGTTCAGCTTGGGCCCCTGTTTCCTCGGTGCTTTGTGTCCAGGGGCAGGGAAGTACATAGTCTTTGTGCTGCCTGAGGCGAAAATTGAAATGGCACCCCTCATGCCAAATCCTTGACCTAACTTCTTTCCTCCAGCCAGACATGTAACTTGACCAGTATGCACTTTCTATAATACTGGTGTCTTATGTGGCACAAGGGTCTAAGACAGTCTGATTTTCTGGCTCCCTGTCCTCCATCCGGCGCAGGTCCTGGACAGACGCAGGGATGTCCTCCCTTTCAGCAGCTCACGCTTAGACAGCAGCATTGCTGAGGCTTCTCTCACCCCCAGAGAAGTAAAGTAGAATAGAACTCTGTTAGGGTACGGTTATATGTAGTGACTCTGTATGTGGATTTTTGCATTTCAACTGGAGTTTTTCTGCTGTTTTTAACCTTGGCTTTGCAATGGTTGAAAGCCGTGAGTAAAACCCACAGCAACAAATGGCATGGTGAGGATTGAAAACCTGCAGCGCATGTCTTAGCTTTCTCTGCAGTGTGGATGACATTTCTAAAATCTCATTCACTTGTACTGTAAATGCTGTGGATTTCTCACATAAAATTGCTCTGCTGAGAATTCCCAGAATTTAAATCACATGGGATTGTACCCTAGCTATTCAGCAAAGATCTCCAAAATGCTGCACCTTACACATGTCTTCTCTCAATTCTATCGGTCCACCAAACAACCCATGCTCTCAACCGCCTTCCTCAACACAAACTTTGACTCCCACCTGAAACTTCTCCCGTGCTGCCCGTATTTTCTATAATGCTTTGACTAACCCTAATTCAATAATTTAAGAGGATCCATCAGCTTAAAGGCGTTGAACACGCTCCGTGGGGGAGTCTGAATTCACTTAGTGAATTCTGCCTGTTATAATTTGTACTGACGGCATTATGTGAGTACAAATCTTTACAGCTGAGGTCGGGCAGAGACACACAGCATTATAAATCATTATAATGCCATGTGGTTCTCTCACAGGAGAAGTGTCCAGTCTGGGAACTTATGCTTCCACATTACATTTCTCCACAGTGGACACACTCAAATGAAAGTGTCCCAATCCTGAGGACAGTGAAAGGCAAAATATAATATTGATAATGTGACATTAAAATCACCGCAGATGATAAATTCCCCCCTATGTGTCCAGTGTTTTCTTTCAGTGCTCCAAGGGGCAGCATATTAAGCTAACAGATTCTCTTTAAATTACTTAAGGTCCTTTTTCACGGAATGATAGTACAGCAGATTGTTGGGAAGGAGGCGTTCCTTTCCAACGATTTGCTGATCACTAGTGGAGGAGACCCCTGCCTTTACATGCAGCGATCTCTTCCACAGTATCAGGAGCTATTGCTAATGCCATCCCTCTTCCTTGATCACATTTGCATGCGCAAAAACAATTGGATTATCCGATGAACAAGTGTTTTGTTCATTCGCCAGGTAATCTGCGGTACATATAGACTGCTCAATAATCCCTGACAAGTGTTACTATGAATGCTCTTTAGCGATAATCTGTGCTATTCTCAGCCTGTATAAAGGTCCCTTTAGGCCTCTTTCACATGAAAAATACTCGCTCAGGATGCGTTCAGTGAAACTTGCTCCATTTCGCAAACAAGTTCAGTCAGTTTTGTCTGCAATTGCGTTTCAGTTTTTTCCACGGGGCTACAATCAGTTTTGATGTGTTTTTGACGCGTGTTAAAAAAAACTGAAGCTTTACAAACAACATCTCCTAACTACCATCAGTGAAAAACATCCGGGCACAATGCGTTTTTCACTGAAGCCCCATTCTCTTCTATGTGGCCAGGGCTGGATGAAAATGATGCGTGAAAAACAATGCTCATAGGCACAGACCCATTGAAATGAATGGGTCAGGATTCAGAGCGGGTGCTCGTGTGAAAGGTGCCTTAGGCTATCACAACTTGCAAATCATTAGGCTTCTCTCTCTTGGTCTCCTGAACCGGTCTTCCCTATAATGAAATACCCCCACAACTGGAATTTTTAATATGTGTCAGAGCTGGTGTTGAGAGTGAAATAGACTGGAAGAAAGAAGGTGATAGAAGGACTCAATATCCCATATATTTCGAACGTATACATTACTGAAGAGATACAGAAGAGTCTGGCACTCTACTGCAGTCATTGTGAATAATGAAATGTTAATGACTATGACTGTCCCAAATAGTAGTATAATTATCTTCCTGTGTGTAAACACAACAGTTATTGCTAATGGAGCTTCAGGAAGAGCAATCAACATTAATTTCTCTAATTTAAATGTAAAAGACTCAACAACTGGACCTATTCAGAAAAGCTTCTAATACATATGTAGTGAGAGTTTACCATTGTGAGGGTTGGGGACTATTCTCAGTGTATGACAGCCTTTAAAGGGAATGTGTCATCAGAAAATGACATACTGTTTAAATCACTTTTTTATGTTTAACATATTTTTAAATAATTTTCATGATGTTATTTTTAATTTTTCATGTCACTCTATATTTAAACTAAAACCAAAAATCCTGCAGTTTTCACATTGGCCACTATGTTTAATAATAAGCGCCATTTCTTGGTTTGTACATGTTACTTTACTGCAGTTACTCATTCTAATCCTGCCCTGCCCAAATTCCCAAATCCTGCCTGTAATGATATCACCTCTGTGTATAGATAACACAGGATCTTCCATTCACAATAGGTGATTGTCAAAGCTTATCTATTCTTTCCTTGTACAATGACCTCTGCACTGGTCACAGAACATGCCTAGAAAACTCTCCCACAGAAGTCAATGAGGTCCCCTCCAGACCATTGTCTCTATGCACCATGGGGCTGCCATAAAGCAATTTTTTTAATGCTGTATAATTGCTGTTAAGAACAGCTCAGGCAAGATGGCCGCCCTCATAATCATGTTCAGAAAATACAAAGTATACAATCAGAAAATAAAAACAGATTATAAAAAAGGATATTTGTCACTATCTGGTTTTAACTGGCAGATAACATTTTTGGAGACACGTTTCCTTTAAAGGGATTCAGTCAGCTAGTTTTAGCATATATAGCCCTTTACATGTGCTGCTCAATCTCCACTAGCATGTCGATAATAGACATACATGTGCCATAACTCGGAATGCTTTTGTTTACTTGGGCTATTTTCACACTTTCTGCCCACGATGTGGTGCAGAACAAGACGGATCCGTCCTGACAAACAATGTAAGTCAATGGGACAGATCCATTTTCTCGGACACAGTAGAAAACGAATCCGTCCCCCATTGACTTTCAATGGAGTTCATGATGGATCCGTCCTTGCTATGTTAACCACTTCCCGTCCGCCCATTGACTATAAACGTCCGGGAAGTGGTTATCTATCTCTGAATGAACGTTTCTGAACATCCATTCAGAGATAGCAGCTGCACGCTAATCGTGCAGCTGCACAGTGGGGTACCTGCTGTCAGTGACAGCAGGGTACCCCAAAGAGAAGGCAGGGACAGTTCCCAGGGGTCCCTGCCTTGTAGATCACTGTATACACAGTGCTCAATGAGGAAGATAATTATACTATTGCGCTTCCTGTTCCAGCCCGGCGGTCACATGATCGCCGGGGACGGGAGAGTGCAGGAGCTGCCGGGTCTCTCATAGACCCGATCAGCACTGCACTGAGGCTGTACAGCATAGTGTTATGCTGTACAGCCTCTCTGGGGATGTATTTCGCCTGTAACTGGGGCTACTATGTCAGCCCCAGTTACAGGAGAAATCAAGTGTAAAAATAAATAAATAAATAAATAAGTGAAGGTAAATGTCCCCCTGAGGTCTTGTATGACCTTATGGGGGTCACAAAGTGTAAAAAAATAAAATAAAAAAAAATAGAGTATTATAAAAAAAAATCACATATATATAAAAAATAATAATTCCCCCCCAAATATTTCATTAAAAAAAGTTACAAATAAAAATAAATAAATAAGATAGACATATTTGGTATCACCGCGTCCGAAACGACCGGCTCTATAAAAATATCACATGATCTACCCCATCAAGTGAACTGCGTAAAAAAAAATCTAATAAAAATTATGCCAAAACAGCTTTTTTTGTCGCATCACCTATCAAACAATCAAAAAGTCGTATGCATCCCAAAATGGTAGCAATAAAAACGTCACCTCATCCCGCAAAAAATGAGCCCCCACACAAGATCATAGCCTGAAAAATGAAACAAAATGGCTCTTAAAAATTGCAACACAAAAACATGATTTTTCTTCTAAAAATGCTCTTATTGTGTAAAACGGAAAAAAAAAAAAAAATAGACATATTTGGTATCGTTGCATCTGTAACTACTAGCTCTACAAAAATATCACATGATCTACCTCATCAAGTGAACGGTGTAAAAAAAAAATACAGAAAAATGCCCCTAAACTGCTTTTTTTTTCCAGTTAACCTCCCAAAAATTAGATTAAAAAGTGATCAGAAAGCCGGATGTACCCCAAAATGGTACCTATAAAAAGCACAGCTTGTCCCGCAAAAAATAAGACCTCACGCAGCTCAGTCCACAAAAAAATAAAAAAGTTATCACTCTTACAAACCATGACAAAAAAATTCCATGTTAGAAAATGCAGATGCTGCTTCTCCCCTTCTGAGCCCTGGCGTATCCCCAAATAACAGTTTACGACCACATGTGGGGTGTTTCTGCAAACTGCAGAATCGGGGTAATAAATATTGAGGGTTTTTTTGTTGTTAACCCTTGATGTGTTACAGGAAAAAAAAATTATTAAAATGGAAAATCTGCAAAAAAAGTGAAATTTTGAAATTTCACATCTATTTTGCTTTAATTCCTGTGGAATACTTAAAGGGTTAACAACATTTCTAAAACCAGTTTTGAATAGTTTGAGGGGTGTAGTTTCTAAAATGGGGTTATTTATGGGTGGTTTTTATTATGTAAGCCTCACAAACTGACTTCAGAAGTGAACTGGTCCTTAAAAAAGTAGATTTTGCAAATTTGCAAAAATTGCGTCTAAAATTCTAAACCTTTTACTGTCCTAAAAAAATAAAATGACACTACCAAAATGATGCCAACATAAAGTAGACATATGGGGAATGTAAATTAAAAAGGATTTTATGGGGCATCATTATCTGTCTTAAAAGCAGAGAGATTGAAATTTAGAAAACAGTGAATTTTTTCAAATTTTCGTTAACTTTTGGATTTTTTATAAATAAAATTAAAACTTATCAACTCAAATTTACAATTAACTTGAAGTACAATGTGTCACGCAAAAACAATCTCAGAATCGCTTGGATAAGTAAAAGCGTTCCAAAGTTATTAACACATGAAGTGACACATGTCAAATTTGCAAAATTAGGCCTGGTCAGGAAGGGGGGAAATGGCCCGGATGGGAAGTGGTTAAAGATAATACAACCAGATCAGTTCATAACGTATGTAGATGGTTGTATTATCATGATGGAAGCGTTTTTGCTGATTTATGACCAACTTGTAGGATAACAGGCTGAACTGGATAGACAGATGTCTTTTCTGGGCATTATAAACTATGTTACTATGTTACTATGTTACTATGATGGATCCAGCAAAAACTCTGGTGTGAAAGTATCCTTAGAAAAATTATTTTATAAATACGATAATGAGGTCAGTAAGGAGTCCAAGGGGCTGCTACCAGAGTTTCAGGAGCCCAGCACTGCCCTGCATCCTCCAACTTCCCTCCCGGCTCCCACAACATCACACAGTTAAAGCGCAGTAATCTTGCACAGGACAGCTAGTGCAGTTCGTAACCTGAGGCTGATGCTGCACAGCCCTGGCATGCGCTAGCTGTCTTGTGTGAGATTACGGCGCTTCAACTAACTAAAGAAAATCATCCCCAGCTATGGCGTATGTATATTATGGACATGATAGTGGAGCTCTACCAGCTCATGTAAAGGGCTCTATATACTAAAACTAGCTGACAGAATCCCTTTAATTCTGAGGCTGAAAGATGATGAATATTGAACAATGGCTAGGAGCACACGGAAAACTCTGCACATCATTACGTCTGCAAATGTGACATAGGAGCCGTTAGGGAGCCTGTTATCACCCATCACAACATGCTTTACAGTCAGCAATCATCCTAATGTAGCGCTACTCTGACATCCTACCACTAGGTCACTTTGTAAATGGATAGCCTTCTTCAAGGCTTGTGCTACTAACAAGGTCATTTTTAAGAAGATGTTTCCTGTCATCCATAGAAATATTCAGAGTCTCAGACAACTTAGTTTTTCATAGGCAGGTGTTCTGTAGGCTTTTCTGCCCTTGGATAATTTACATTTGTCTTTCTACAAAAATAGCCTTCAGTGATTCCCATTGTTCAATGTAAGCGATCTTTTATCACAAAAAAAAAAAGATCTCAGTATTTTAGATGACTTCACATTAAAGGAGTTGTCTAGAATTAGAACACACTTAGAAGAACAAGAAGAAGAGCTGCAAGAAGAGCTGTAGCTGCATTCTTACGCAGACGGTGCTCTACAAGGTTTGTGTGTGGTATTGCAGCTCAGCCCCATTCACTTCAATGTAGCTGAGCTGCAGTACCACACACAAACTCATGCAGAGGCTTTTTTTCTAATCCTACCCAACACTTAAATGGGTTATCCCATCTCAGACATTGGGGGCATATCGCTCGGGTCCCGCACCTATACTAAGAAAGGAGCCTGCAAGGGGAAACGCACCATGCACGTGCGGCCACGGCTCCATTCACTTCTATGGGGCTGACGGAAATAGTTGAACAAATGCTTGGCTATTATCAGCGGTGCCATAGGAATGAATGAAGGGCGGCAGCACGTCCTCTGGGACTTTGCAGGCTCCATTCTCAGTATAGGTGTGGGTCCCAGCAGTGGGACCCAAACCTATCAGACATTGTAGTGATATGCCGCCAATGTCTGAGATGGGAATAACCCTGTAATGAACTATTTCAGGCTGAGGGAGTTTATCATCAAAACATTTTTTTTCATGCAATGGTTTTTAGCATTCCAGTCTCTCTGTATCTTTGTTGAAACCTGCTGATGACACTACTTCCATCTGAGAACATCCTGCTTGAAGCTACGCAATGACGAGGTACTGTTGATCAATTGTTAGGTGTCGTCTCGGTCTCATCATGTCAAAATGTGAACAGCATGATGAGGAGGACTGTTTAAATACCAATTCTAATTGAACCAGGAAATTTATTGGGCGATTCATGGATCGAACACCTGTTGTGAATTTTGCCATTAAGCTCCATGCTACAGAACAGCAATTGAAAACATTGAACAGGTGGACATGTGCATTCAAACCAGGGGTGGACATACCGCGTTCAGGGGCGGACTGGGAATCTAAAGTGGCCCTGGAAAAAATAGTAAAACTGGCCCCGTTTTGTAGTCAGGTCCAAATTGATGGAAAGCAGGGCCAGCAATACCATATTGTGACACGTTATACCACCCCAACAGAGCCAAATACCACATTCCATCACATAATGCTGCCAGCAGCACAAAATACATCCCCAAAAACTTCCACTGGCCAGCCATGAGGAGGCTCAGGCGGCCCCCTGGGCATCGGCCGACCAGGATAATTTGCCTGTAAAGTCTATGGCCAATCCGCCCCTGACTGCGGTGCAGCCGGTTCGGCTGCACAGGGGCCCAGGGCCGGAGGGGGGCCTTTTCTTACCGGCAGCAGGTAGAGATGAGCGCTTCCATTTTGGAAGCGCTCATCTCTATATTCATCTGTTTCGCCGTCCTTAGGACGGCGAGACAGATGGATAATGCGGGGCAAGGGAGGGAGAGGCGTCTCCCTTCCCCGTTCCTCTGATAGGCTGCAGGCACTAGGCCTGTAGCCTATGAGAGGCCGGCACAGGCGGCGCGATGACATCATCGCGCCGCCTGAGCCGTACAGCGCGGGACACAGGCTGGAAGAGGCCTGTATCGCGCCGCTTCCAGAGGCAAGGAGGTAAGTATGAGTGTTAATTTTTTTCATTTAAGTTGGCACACAGTGGGGGCACTATGGGGGAGGAGCACTATAGGGGCCACTATGGAGGAGGAGCACTATGAGGGCACTATGGAGGAGGAGCACAATGGGGGCACTATGGAGGAGGAGCACTATGGGGGCCACTATGGAGGGGGAGCACAATGGGGGCACAATGGAGAAGGAACACTATGGGGGCCACTATGGAGGAGGAGCACTATGGGGGCACTATGGAGGGAATTATGGAGGAGCACAATGGGGGCACTATGGAGAAGGAACACTATGGGGGCCACTATGGAGGAGGAGCACTATGGGGGCATAATGGAGGAGGAGCACAATGGGGGAACTATGGAGGAGGAGCACTATGGGGGGCCACTATGGAGGAGGAGTACTATGGGGAGCCACTATGGAGGAGGAGCACTATGGGGGCACTATGGAGGAGGAGCACTATGGGGGGCCACTATGGAGGAGGAGCACTATGGGGGGCCACTATGGAGGAGGAGCACTATGGGGCACTATGGAGGAGGAGCACTATGGGGGGCCACTATGGAGGAGGAGCACTATGGGGGCACTATGGAGGGCACTATGGAGGAGGAGCACAATGGGGGCACTATGGAGGAGGAGCACAATGGGGGCACTATTTAGGAGGAGCACTATGGGGGGCCCTATCATATATACTGGCTCACACGGGGGCACTATGGAGGAAGAGCATTATGGGGGGCACTCTGGAGAAGGAGGACGACTATGGGGGGCCCTATATATATACTGGCACTATGGAGGGGGAGGATCACTATGGGGGCCCTATCTTATATACTGGCAGACATGGGGGCACTATGGAGAAGGGGGGAGAGAAGCACTATTGGGGTCATTGTATAGGGGCACTAAGAGGCTTTTTGGGGTACATAGTAGGGGGTATTGGCACACATTATGAGGGCACTATGGGGACATTGGCTGGCCGGGAGCACTAATTATTTCTATTGTTGGGACTTTGGGGAGCACTATTACGGTGGGGGGCACAGTATCAGCTTAGCACAGTTATTTTTGGGGAACATTTTGGTTATAATTTAGTGTCAGGGACACTATTTCCTGTGCGCAGTTATTTTTTAGGGCACTGTGTGCCAATAATTACTGAAGGCGGTAGTATTTGAGGGGGACTGTTTCTGCAGTATAGTTTTGGGGAGCACAGTGGGCACAGTATTAGAGGTGGCAGGATGGGGAGTTCAAGACGGTGGGAGAATGATGGAAAAGTAGGAAACTAAGATGTCTATTTGTCAAACTCCACAGAGAGAAGAGATGGCTGGAAGAAATCATCATGGCGGTCTGGTCTGAAAGGAGAAGATGAGGAAAGAGAACATCTACATCTAAGAAGACCTCACTGGATGTGAGAGGTATGGGGCGCTGTATAAGGCTACTTTCACATTTGAGTTAGTGATTCTGGCAGGCTGGTCCAGCAGAGAACAGCCTTCTGGAATTCACTGGATCCGGCACTGCTGGATGCAGAATGCCCGCCGACCCCGTTAACTATAATGGGGTACGGCAGAGATCCGGCCACAATCTGGCAAAAATGCCGAGAATCAGCGGGACACAAACTGCTGCATGCCTGAGTTTGTATCCGGCCAATTTCTTGCATTCTCTGCCAAATCAGGTGGCTGGAGCGTAGTGCTGCGTGTGTGAAAGTAGTCTTACCCTGTATGTTTTGTATTGCTGTATGTAATGTTAGGACACCTTAGGTTAGGTTGAGAATTTGGTTTGGGAAAGGCGGGGGGGGGGGGGGGGCAAACATATTCCTTGCACAGGGGCCCTCTTCTGTCTGTGTCCGCCCCTGATTGAAACGTTTAGAGAAGGTCACATTAAGTTTACTTGTAAAGAGTGCATTTTAGGTTCATCCTGAAATTTCACCACAAGCCACATATCCACTGCCACTTTTTGTGAGCATTGTATATATTCATACACGTCTGCTTTTAATAGCATGTGATCTTTGCACATACAGGACACATCACTGAGAGCTAATAGGTTGTGAACCCACTCATAAGGCATAAACCTATCAGCAGCTAATTGTCTTCAAAATCAGCTTTAAATGGGGTTGTCTTGTGTCAAAACCTGGTACCACTGGAGGATCCTCCTGGACCAGCCAGACCTTATTTGCAGCAATACAATTCATGTATGAGCAGATATTCTCTGAATTTGCAGGATTAGAGAATATTACTAATATCACTTCACAAATCTTGTAGCTATACTGTATTTAGTCTGCCTGTTATGTAACGCAGTGTAATGCAATGTAACAGCTTAGCTCTTCTGCTCAGTCATTACCTTAGCAACCCTAGTGAGCACAATCTAGTTGTTCACTATTGGAGCAAAGAGGAGGGTCAATCCGAGAAACAGCAGAGGAGATCCAAATACAGAGTCACAGGCTAAGCATGGCTAAAACCAGGGGGGAACCACAAGTGATAGAATGCAGGCAAAAGAGAAGTCAGACAATCCAAAGTTAATACCAGTTGAGATAAGGTACAGTTAATTCAAGAAAGTAGTCACAATGGTAATACAATTGTACAGGCAAAACACACAAAGTTACAGGACACAATTAGTAGCTTAGCAAAGAGCACAAATCGGCTGCTCAGATTGGTCACCCAAACTGCCCTCTGATTGGTCTGCTGACCAAGTTGCTTGAGTGACCAGAGTCTCTTGATTGGTGGAATAGCTGGAGTCCTACTGCTGGTTGGATGGTGTGTGTTTTGTCCTAGAATACCAGAGCTGTGGAGGACAGACACAGGGACAGACATCACAGGAGCACCAGGGGTAAGTGCAATGTTAGACATCTGCCCCAATGATATTGCCATAAGAGGGAGTCAATATTTAGGCAACCCTTTTAGCACCCACACATTCTTTTCTCAAAGAGGCAGAATACCATGGCATGTAAAATGTTGTAAACAGATACATTTCTTTTATTTTGCCTGATGATTATACCTACTTCTTAACACACCTGGAAACACCCAAAAAATGTTAACCCCCCCACCCACCCTTGCTCTTCCATTTGTTTTTATAGCCCTCTTGCCAACAAAACATTGACAGTAACTAATCAATTTTTCCTAAAATGGTGGCTGAAAGTAAAAATAAATAATAGTCACCTCATCCACTTGATTGCTGAGAGGCTGTCCGCTCCCAAAGGACCTGCTGCAAGCATGATGACCTCACCACATGATCACGTTGGGCGTAATCACTGATGAACAATCCCAGAGCATGCATTTAATCCAATTAAAAACATGAGCCCTGTCTTGTGTGGAAGGTGATAGCCTCAGGTTTTGTCACAAAAATGAGTCACAGAAGAAAGCCTGAAAAATTTAGTGGCATATTTATTAAGACCGGCATTTTAGATTTAAACCCCTAAGCTGGCAGTTGTTCCACTGAAGTTATAGAGAATCACTGGCCTCTACATAGCTTCAGTGAATCCTCTACCAGTTCTAAATATAAGACAGCTTCTGAGCTGTCTTACATTTAGACCTTTTTCTACCCCTGAAACAGGTGTATGAAAATGGTAAAAAAAACAGGACTACCGGCCCGTCCTCTTCCCTGCCCACGCCACACCCACCTTTTTAAAACTGGTGCGAGTGCGGAGAAGTCGCAGATTGCAGCACAATTAGCTGTTGCACTGCAATTTGCGCCTGAAATACGCCTAATATAGGCATATTTCACCATAGTAAATTACTCCTTTAATCTTAAGAATGAACACAGGCAGTACATTACTGTACTGAGAGTAAGTGGGATGGGGGCTTGCCCTGATTGGGTCCCAGGTCAACAGACAGCCTGGATGAGCCAATCAGTACTGCAGCAGGCAGGGACGTGCTCTAGCAGAACAATCAGAACGCCATTATGTGCTGGGCTGTGAATGAGGGTGTTTGGGTCTTACAGTGTCTGTCAGGAAAATGATCTTAGGGAGTCAGGGTGAGTCAGAAATCAATCAAGCTTATTGTCATGGAGAGGGAAAGGAAAGGGTAGGATTCTAAAGAAGAATTGTGTGTGTTGTAACAAGCAGGGCAGCTGACAGGGAGATAGAAGACAGGCACCGTGGCAGCTACCTGTAAGTAAATACTTTAATTCAACCTCACTTTTTTGTGGGGTTCAGTTTATTAACCCCTTCACCCCCGGAGCTTTTTTCGGTTCTGCATTTTCGTTTTGCGCTCCCTGCCTTCAAACAGCCATAACTCTTTTATTTTTCTGTTCACATAGCTGTATGAGGGCTTGTTTTTTGCGGGACAAGTTGTACTTTCCAACGCCACCATTTAATATTGCATACGGTGTAGTGGGAAGCGGGAAAAAAATTCCAAACCGGGTGAAATTGCAAAGAAAACGCTATTCCGCTACAGTTCTACGGGTTTCTTATTTACAGCGTTCGATGTGCATTAAAACTGATCCATTACTTTCATTCTACTGGTCAGTACGAATCCGGCAATACCTAATATGTATAGTTTTTCCTGCGTTTTCATAGTGATAAAATAATTAGAAAGTTGCCCTTTTTTTTTTTTTTTTTTTCCTTGTCAAATCTTGACCCCTATAACTTTTTGGTATTTATGTGTACAGAGCTGTATGGGGGCTCATTTTTTGCGGGACGATCTGAAGTTTTTATTGATACCATTCTGGGGTGTGTATGACTTTTTGATCACTTTTTATTTAATTTTTTTTGAAAAAAAAAGCGACAAAAAACGGCAAATCGCCATTTGGACGCTTTTTTCCGCCACACAATTCGCTGTATTGGAATTTTTTTTTTTATATTTTAAAAGTACGGGCGTTTTCGGTCACGATGATACCCATGATGTCTATATTTATTGTTATTTAGGTATTTATTTTTTACTTATACGGAAAGGGGGGTGATTTGAACTTTTACATCTTTTTTATTTTTTATATATTTTTTAACTTTTTTTTAAAATTTTTTTTTTACTATTAGAAAGCTCAAATATGGGCTTATATATTGTGGCTTTTTTTTTTTTCTTTATGAGCAATTCTGGGTTTTATAGACTCAGAAAGACATGAATTGCTCATTTCTTATCCTGGCCTGCCATCTAGTGGCCAGAATAAGAATTGCACTTTGAAAACTAATCCTCACCAGCGAGGATTACAGTTTTCATATGGTGTACAGACACCCCGATTGGCCACACGGGGTGTCTGTACACCACCCGGAAGCGAACGCTTCCGGGTTTAGCCGCAACTAGATGCCGTGATCACGTGTGATCACGGCATCTAGTCAACCCGGAAGACGCCGCCGATGTAGTAGGTAGCGGCAAGTCTCTGCTGTTAGAAACAGCAGAGACTTGCCGGCCATGACGCCCGCCGCACCCGCGAGCGGGCGCCATGTGCCCGCATCGCCCCAGCGCCGTACATGTACGGCGCTGGGGGTGAAGGGGTTAAGCAGCATATATACGTGATTACTGCATTAATACCAAAGATATAGCAGCACTCTACCTGTGTGTATTAATGAGAAATTTAGCATCAAGCCTCAATAGTCAGTTTCCACACGGTTGCAATTAAAAAATTTTAGGGGGTTCAGTTTAATTAAACAGCATATATACAGTACTGTGAAAAGATTACAGATTTCTTTTGTTTTTGCACATTTGTCACGCTTAAATGTTTTAGGTTATCAAACAAATTTTAGACAAAGATAACCTGAGTAAATACAAAAAGCAATATTTAAATCATGATTTCATTTATTAAGGGAAAAAAATATCTCAAACAACCTGGCCCTATGTGAAAAAATAATTGCCCCCTAACCCTAATAACTGCTTGTGCTATCTTGGGCGGCAACAACTGCAATCAAGCGTTTGTGAGTCTTTCACATCTTTGTGGAATAATTTTGTCCCACTCATCTTTGCAGAATTGTTTTAATTTAGCCACATTGGAGGGTTTTCAAGCATGAATGGCCTTTTTAAGGTCATAAAAAATAAATGAACAGAGATAACACGTTTTCCTAAAAGTTATGAGTCCTAGGAGGCTAAAGGAGGTTATATACCAGCATTAAGGGCAATGGGAGCTACTTCACTTCGGCCTGAATCAATTGGTTCTGAACCAACCTTTTTCAAAAATTTGGCAAACTGGACCAGAACTGAATCTCAGGTGATTATTCAAGACATTACTTGAAGTATAATTCCAGTCAGGATTTAATAACTAATAAAATGTACCTACTAGAGCCGTGTAATATACCAGGAACATTAATTCTGTCACTCTGGTCCCTCAACTGAAATTTCCAAGGTACTTTATATACTATAGATTAATCTTGAGTGAATTGAGCTTCAGATCATAGATCTGAAGTTAATTTGTTCAAATGCTTTGATTTTAATTCTGTCTCCGTACAGCATTAAAATGTATTGGCTACATGTAGGCAAAATTTGTATCCCCCTAAGTCGTGCAAGACTTCGGTGAATTAATTTGGTATTTTGATGTGCGTCTTTAAAAACATTTTTAATTAAGAATTTGAAGTCCAGTTTGGTACTGAGGTACCAGCCAGTACCAAACCCGAGATCCGAAGCTAAACTTGCTCAAGACTATTATAGATCAATATCACAGAAAATGAAGAAAAATGGCCGCATGTTACTATTTTTTTCTACACAAGGAGTAATCACTTTTCTGATATCACTTCCTCCTGTGCAGCTATTGGCTGAAGTTTCACCTTACAAACTTCCTGCTCTGACTGCCCCCTACAAGCAGTCTGCATATAATATTGTAAACTAATATTGAGAGCTCTTAAATGGAGAAAGACTACTAAAATGGAGCTGAGAACTGTCAGTATTATATCCTCCTCTTCAGCCTCTCTCCGCTTCCCACATATTTGTCATATTGTTTTATGAAAATATTAACCACAATAACTGATATATTATCATCATATTTTAAAAATCAAATATTCAACTGCAACATTTCTACGTATGTTAGAATGATCTAATCACTAGCTAAAGTTAAAAATTCAGATATCTTGCAGTACCCATCATAATGGATCTGTAATCATGGGCTTGTGCCAACATTAAAGACCTGGGTGGCCTGATTAACATAGCAAGCTTGTTAAACAACTGATACCATCTAGAGAAAAAATTTTGTAATATTTATTTTTGATTAGAGGCCTTGCTTCTCTTCAAACAGAGAAATATAATGTGTACGCTTCAAGGCATTTGATTTGCAAGCCGTTAGTGGCCTGTAGTCAGTGCAAGCATTCTGAATTCCAAAATGAATGTTTTCATATACCGTGATGTTAAATACATTACTCGGTATCGGCTTGACATTCGACAGCAGATCAGATGAAAAATATGTCATGGTGCCCTATAGGAATGTAACATACATGTAGGTGAAGAACATGTTCTTTTCTGGCTTGGCACACACTGTATGTAGATAAAGTGCACACCCCAATGTGTAACATTCCTGCTGCCCTTTCTATCCCGTGTCCTTAGCGACATCCACATTCTACATCCACATTTACCGCCATTTTTTTTTGTTTGGATCCGCCTAAAATTAGGTAATTTTTCAAATAATCTAAATTAACCCCATAAGCACTGGCCTATTTTAGATCTCTAAGTGACTCTCAATTCCAAACTGAAAACATGACTATACATTGCTAAAGTACGGTCAACGTATCTGCTGTCCTCACCACAATGTGTAGCATTCCTGTTGCCCTTTCAATACCGTGTCATTAGCTACATCTTGTTCCTAAATTCTATGTCCACCTTTACAACCATTTTTTTGTGCTGATGCATTTAAAATGAGGTAATTTTTCTAATAATCTAAATTAACCTCATAAGTACTGGTCTGTTTTGGACCTTAAACTGACTCTTAATTCCAAACTGAAAACTTGACACATTGCTAAAGTATGGTCAACGTATCTGGTGTCCTCCTTACAATCCATTGACACTCTGTTCCTCCATTCTGCATTCTTGTCATGTTCATGGTGTCATAGATCCCATCATTAAGATACGAACATAATAATAATAAAGCACAACCAATAAATTAGAAAGACTCATATATCCTTTGAATTATTTATTAGTGGATAAATATGGCCACGGTGCTTGAACGTTACCTAAAATAATTAAAACTTTTAATACTGAATAATACCAATAAACAATAAATTGATCCACAAATAGTCCAAAGCAATGGGATGACTTTACCTCGATTCCAGCACCGTGACATAAAGTTGAAGGGTTATAGGTGAAATAAAGGGAGGGATTTGGGATGGGAATCCTTCGGTTCCACTTACGTGCATGCGCATGTAACGATCTTTTCTTTCTTTTATAGGGCGTCCTCGTGAACGACAGTTTGACACCCTCCAATCAATCTTTTTCATGGACCATTCTATTTCATCTGTTACCAGGTAAGTAAAATCAATTATGTTTAGTTTGCCTATACAAATTGGTGAGGTCATGACACCATGCCTCCCCTATTTGCATAGTGTGATAGTCTTAGATTTTTCAGTGCCCCTAAGAGGCTAGAAGTTGCAATCCAGAGATCATCATATTCCAAAATATTATTGAATGTAAGCATAACCAACAGTATAAGACTCAAACCTAAAAAACTGTCCTCTTGATAAGGTAATTAGCGTCTGATCGGTGGGAGTCCGGCACCCAGGATCCCCGCTGATCAGCTGCTTATGAAAGCACCAGCGCTGTGGCAGTCTCTCAGCTCATCAAGCAAAGGACCATACAATGTACAGCGGCTGTGCTTGGTATTGCAGCTCAGCCCCATTTACTTCAATAGGGCTGAGCTGTACCTATGACATGTGACTGATGGACGTGACGTCACATGGCCTAGGCTAAGCTGTGGGAAGACCACAACGCACAGGTGCCTTCTATAACAGCTGGTTTGGATGTCGGACCCCACAATCAGATACTGATGATATATACAAGGTTAGGTCATCAGTTTCAAAGTCTTAGAAAACCCCTTTGACTTATTTTAGAGAAGAAGTCCCAGATTAATATACAAAGGATTGAAAAGCTTGTTGATAATGAAGATGACATTAACATTTCGATCAAGAAAAAAAGAGTATATGCAAATTAATATGGGTGATAGTTTCCTAGATTCTTTAAAAGATATCTGTCAGTAGATGAAACTGGCTGACCTGTTGCATGTGTGCTTGGCAGCTGAAGGCATCTGCACTTTGATTGACAGGGTGTGATCACATCTTCACTGCCTGGTCCTGTCTATCAAAGTGTAGAGGGTGCGGCAGTTGCAGAGAGAGCAGAGCCTCTAGGTGGAACAACAACGCCCCATTTACTACTAGAGGCTCATCTGCATACATGAAAAATCATTTTTATAAGTAACTAGCAGAAAGACCCAGCTTCACCTGGGTATATTTCATCTATTTCATTTAATGTTTCTGTGTGTCGTTGCAGAGAGAAAGTCAATGCAGCTGACAGGAGGTGATTTTTACCTTCATTTTTTCAATCCCTATTGGCTGCGGAGTGGGAGGGGGTGTGGTTTAATGGGACACGGGGGGGGGTTAAGTCCTTCATTTCAGGGTGGCCTGAATTATAGGTTAATGCCATGGTAATTTGAAGAAACACAATGGGTAGCAGTGGAAGAAAACATTGCTTTGCGCGGGTATATTTAATCTATTTCATTTAATGTTTCTGTGTGTCGTTGCAGAGAGAAAGTCATCCTCCCTCCCATCCCTGCAGCTGACAGATGTTGATTTTTACCTTCAATTGTTCAATCTCCATTGGCTGCGGAGTGGGAGGGGTCATGGCCTGACTGAGTCGGGGGCGTGACATTGAAAGACCTAGGGCAGGGTTTTAAGTCCTTCTTTTGATGGTGGCCAGAATTACAGGTCGATGCCATGGTAATTTATGAGGACACGCCATGGGTAACAGTGGAAGAAAACATTGCTTTGCACGGTTATATTTAATCTATTTCATTTAATGTTTCTGTATGTTGTTGCAGAAAGAAATCCAACCTCCCTCCCACCCCTGCAGCTGACAGAAGTTGATTTTTACCTTCATTTTTTCAATCCCCGTTGGCTGCGGAGTGGGAGGGGGCGTGGCCTGACAGAGTCGGAGCGTGGTTTCGCGAGATCTGGGGCGGGGGTCAGAGTGGCATGAATTACAGGTCGATGACATGGTAATTTATGGGGACCCGCAATGGGTAGCAGTGGAAAAAAACATCTTTTATTAGTACTGAATGGTCGTAGTCTAAAATTAGTCAATTTCATCTACGATTTTTGTGTGTCATTGCAGAGAGAAATTCACCCTCCCACCCCTGCAGCTGATTTTTTTCAATCCCCATTGCCTACGGAGTGGGAGGGGGCATGGCCTGGCAGAGTTGGGGGTGTGGATTATCAAGATGCTTCGAACGGTTGTAGTCTGAAATTAGTCTATTTCATCTAAAATTTTGTGTGTCATTGCAGAGAGAAATTCACCCTCCCACCCCTGCAGCTGACAGAAGTTTATTTTTCCCTTCATTTTTTCAATCCCTGTTGGCTGCGGAGTAGGAGGGGGCGTGACCTGACACAGTTGGGGGCGTGGCTTAACAAAGCGCTTCGCATAGGTGATTTAATCTATTTCATTTAATGTTTCTGTGTGTCATTGCAGAATGGCTGCAGAGTGAGAGGGGGCGTGGTCTGACAGAGTTGGGGGCGTGACTTAGCAAGACGATTCGAACAGTTGTAGTCTATAATTAGTCTATTTTATCTAAAATTTTTGTGTGTCGTTGCAGAGAGAAATTCACCCTCCCACCCCTGCAGCAAACAGAAGTTTATTTTTACCTTTATTTTTTCAATCCCCATTGGCTGCGGAGTGGGAGGGGGCGTAACCTGACAGATTCGGGGGCGTGGATTAGCAAGACGCTTCACATGGATGTATTTAATCTATTTCATTTAATGTTTCTGTGTGTCGTTGCAGAAAGAAAGTCAACCTCCCACCCATCCCTGCAGCTGACAGAAGTTGATTTTTACCTTTATTTTTTCAATCCCTGTTGGCTGCGGAGTGGGAGGGGGCGTGGCTTTACAGAGTCGGGGCGTGGCTTAGCAAAGCGCTTCACATAGGTGCATTTAATCTATTTCATTTAATGTTTCTGTGTGTCGTTGCAGAATGGCTGCGGAGTGAGAGGGGGCGTGGCCTGACAGAGACGGGGCGTGGCTTAGCAAAAGGCTTCGAACGGTTGTAGTCTATAATTAGTCTATTTCATCTAAAATTTTTGTGTGTCGTTGCAGAGAGAAATTCACCCTCCCACCCATCCCTGCAGCTGACAGAAGTTTATTTTTACCTTCATTTTTTCAATTCCCGTTGGCTGCGGAGTGGGAGGGGGCGTGACCTGACAGAGTCGGGGGTGTGGATTAGCAAGACGCTTCGCATGGGTGGATTTAATCTATTTTATTTAATGTTTGTGTGTGTTGTTGCAGAAAGAAAGTCAACCTCCCACCCATCCCTGCAGCTGACAGAAGTTGATTTTTACCTTTATTTTTTCAATCTCTGTTGGCTGCGGAGTGAAAGGGGGTGTGGCCTGACAGAGTTGGGGGTGTGGCTTAGTGAGACCTGGGGCGGGGGTTTTAAGTACTTCTTTTAGGGTGGCCTGAATTAAAGGTCAATACCATGCTTATTTATGAGCCCACGCAATAGGCAGCAGTGGAGGAAAACATCTTTTATTACTACTGAACTGTAGTAATAGAAAAAAACATAAGTTATATTTATGGTAACAGGAATACCTTTAACAGTGTCAGTAAATAGAAATGGATGAGATCCTCAGCTGCTGATAATTACCTGGTTGTTATGGAAACCTGCCCTCCCTGTGTGGCTTTGCAGAGAATGGCAGTTGGAGTTTAAAACCAAAGCTCCCAGTTGTAATGTTGGCTAATGGAGATCATATTTTGGGAATATCTCGGGAACGGTATGTCCTAGAGAGATGAGACCTGGTCTAAAACCTTCCCGGACACCTGATGTACCTGTGTGCCGAATTTGGTGAAAATCGGTCCAGTAGTTTGGTCGCGCATAGAGAACAGACAGACAGACAGAAATTCATTTTTATATTATTAAGAGATGTGGGCACATATGAACATGGGACCAACACAGATGCTTTTAACTGCCGAGCAAACATGTAACAGTTTCATAGGGAAAAATCTGCTGACAGATGCCCTTTAATAGATTCTGTTTACTGTAGTTTTATGCTTGAAGTAGCTAACAGATATAAAAAGCTTTATTACTGATTAGGAAACTGCCTTCAACAATGCTTATTGCAGCGTTTCTGATGTTTGATAAGTATCTACCTTCAAACTGGCTAGAAGCAAAGGACAAAGAACATTACCAGGGATTCATTTTTTTTTATTCAAATTGTCTTTACTAATTAAAAGGAAACTCTATGGCTCCTCCTTCCATTTTTTATCTTTTGATTGGACTATATATAAGTAAAACTATGGGATCCAGTTCCTTTTTAGAAGTGAATGAGACAATTTTACAAATTTTCACTATTTTCATGAAATGATTAGACTATGGGAGCTTCGTTCTGTAGCCTTTACAAGGGCCGTTTTTGTGGAGTTTTTTGCAACCCTTTTATTCGTTATGTTTGGTTTAGGCTCATCTTTACACTGGCCTGGAGCACCACCAAGTGTCCTGCAAGTTGCCTTAGCTTTTGGCCTTGGTATAGGTACTTTGGTTCAGGCTTTTGGTCATGTAAGTGGTGCCCACATCAACCCAGCTGTAACTCTAGCGTGCATGGTGGGCTCCCAGATTTCATTCCTGCGAGCCGTTTTTTATGTGGGAGCTCAGTTACTGGGAGCTGTGTCTGGAGCAGCCATTCTTCAAGGCCTTACTCCCTTTGAAGTTAGAGGGAACTTATCAGTAAATGGGGTAAGAAATTTCACTGTTTGTCTTTGATTGGTGGTGGGCACATGAGCACATGGGACATTGTTGACCAGTAAAAACATAACCCTTACCATAGGTCACCATGAGAACTGATAATTATCATGGCTATTAGACTTATTAATTACACCTAGAATGTAGAAAACGCCATTAGGAAAGCCCAGCTATATTCATATATGAAGGATGGCAAATGATGCAACTTTTTGTGAACGATTGTGGTGTCCATCTATGCTCTTTTGGGTCCTCCACCTTTTCCTGCACTTCTTGTTTTATAAATTATAAAAACCTTAGCTTTACATAATCATGTTAAATTATACAGTAATTGGCTGCCTGGATTATTGGCTTTATCCACCCTCGAGTTATCTTTACTATTAGTTTTGTAGACACAAGGGTTGTACACAGTCATACATCATCAAATCATGTTTAATTGCTTTGAAGGTAATATATGTATATTAATCTTCTTTTTTCTAGTTATTTAACAACACAGATGCTGGGAAAGCTTTTGTTGTTGAGCTTTTTCTAACACTTCAACTAATCTTATGTATATTTGCATCTACTGATGATCGAAGGACAGATAATGTGGGTTCACCAGCTTTGTCTATTGGATTGTCAGTGACACTTGGACACCTCCTTGGTGTAGGTATCAGAACTTGTATGCAAGATGCATTGCAAAATTGATATACTGTAGATAACAGAAAAAAAATTATATATATATATATATATATATATATATATATATATATTTTTTTATTTTGTTTTTGTTTGAGAGATGTGTCAGATTTGGAGAAAGAAGTCTCATCATACGTACATCTTAATAGAAAACTAAATTCTTACTTCTTATGCTCCACTCTTCTCTTTTGAAGGGTCCCTTGTCAAGTGGCTGTGACAAGTCAACCATAGAATGATTAGAGATGGTGTTGTCCTCTATTTCTATACCTTTAAATTATGTTTTTATTTACTAATGATCCAAATGTATAGACAGTTTATGGAAGACAGCAAAAGAAAAGAAGGCCACAGGGGCAGGAGAAATATGAGAGAGAAGGTTGTGGACCATGAGGTCCTGGACACTCCATCCTATGAACTGAGGTATAAGAACATTCACAACAGGATATTTTTGATCTTGCTGTCTTAGTTTGAGTTCATTTCATTTCCAGCATGTTTCCAGATGTGCCCTGACTTACGGTCAAGATGTCCGGAGATAAATGGCATGAGATAACTAGCCTTAAAAAACGAAATCTCTGAATATCTTGAGCCCATAAAAAGGTAAGTAAGGACACATCTGGTATCTATAGCACAGAACCCTCAGGTTAGGCTAGCTACAAAGAATGTTGGAACAGGGGTAGTGAGGAGAGAATTTGGATAAGATGTATGGAATATATGTGCTGTATTTAGTTGGTTGAATAGCATAGATACGGTAAGGTGAAGAAAAGGTCAAAGCAACACAAAATTCTAACACTGCTGGAATCTATTCTGTTTCTTACATGTGACAAGGTGTTGAAATTATACCATGTGAATTTTATTTTTCACTTTGCACATCACTTTTTCAAACAGTCCTGATCATAGAGAGAAATAAGTTCAGAATCGTAAAATGTCATGGCCAACGGTAATACATAATAATACATTCTAATTATTCTAGACCTGGCCTAGGATATATCTGGGTGATTTAAGTCAAAAAGTGAACCAAATCATGACCTCATGTAGAGAAAGAGGTCCACACGTTTAATCAAGATCATGTTATTTTTTAATCTTAAAACAAGTCAAGAGGCAAGCTAGAAAAACCAAGTATTTTTGTACAAAAGATATTTTCCTTCACTGAAAGAGGAAAATGGAAATATCTCAATGACAAAAACATAGATTCAAATTTTTTGAATTGGTACATTTTTATATCAGGCTTTATACCTATTATTGACCTGTTTTTGATATGTTTGTTCAGACAGGAATTTTGTACTTGGCCCTATTTTTATCAACATTATTTTTTTAAGATTTACTACACAGGATGCTCCATGAACCCAGCAAGATCCTTTGCACCAGCAGTAGTGACAGGGATTTTCGATGCTCATTGGGTAAGTTTACCTTTTTGACTTTTTCAGTGTGTGACCAAAGGTGTTTTATGGATTCCATGCCATGATAATGTACATGTAAGATGGGTTGGGTTGTTTATCCAGATTGATGGGATAATTAATTTTGTAATCATTAGGTAAATGTATAATTACTAGAGATGAGCGAGTAGTGTTCGATCGAGCCGGTATTCGATCGAATACTACGCTATTCGGCGTACTCGATTTCAATCGAGTATAACGGCGATGGCGCACTTAGAATTCGTTTCCCCTCCCACCTTCCCTGGCGCTCTTTTTCCACCAATCAACATGCAGGGGGGGTATGACAGGCCCGCGGAGCACGCTGGCAGCGCGAAAACAGCGTCTACATGGATTGGCTGGAAAAACCATGTGACCTCGAATATTAAAAACTCAGCTCTTCCTGCTCGTTCACATATGCTGCGTGAACTTAGTCAGGGACAGAGGCTGGAGAAGGGACAGATAGGTTTTAGCTGTTGGACAGGCAGGAGCGTGATTAAAAGCCCTTATCAGGGCTACTATAGTGCAGTACAGTGATAGCTTTACTACAATATACAGTCTGCAGAGAACGGTTGCTGTATTCAGGGATAGCTGCTGGAGTAGGGACAGAGAGAGGCATTAGTGGTGTATTAGGTGCTCTGCTACATACAAAACTATATTTGGCACTACTGTTCTGCGTTCTTTTTGGCTGCAAAACCCTGTTATATACCTAGTGTGTATATGCACCATCTGATCTGGCAGTATACGGCTGTGAATTTTATTTTTTTTTTAAATACAGTTTATTTGGCTCTAGTGTTCTGGGTTCTGTGTGCCTGCAATACCCTTTTTGTATACCAGGTGTAAATACCCACCGTCTGACCTGTTAGTACACGGCTGTGTACCTAGAAATATAAAAATATAAAAAAAAAAAAAAAGCCTGTTCATTGGCACCTGTACTTTGCGTTCTCTTGCAAAATAATTGTATATACGTAGTGTTCATACACACCGTCTGATCTGTTAGTACACGGCTGTGTACCTAGAAATATAAAAAAAAAAAAGCCTTTTCATTGGCACCTGTACTTTGCGTTCTCTTGCAAAATAATTGTATATACGTAGTGTTCATACACACCGTCTGATCTGTTAGTACACGGCTGTGTACCTAGAAATATATTTAAAAAAAAAGCCTTTTCAGTGGCACCTGTACTTTGCGTTCTCTTGCAAAATAATTGTATATACGTAGTGT
Source organism: Rhinella marina (assembly GCA_900303285.1). Taxonomy (NCBI): domain Eukaryota; kingdom Metazoa; phylum Chordata; class Amphibia; order Anura; family Bufonidae; genus Rhinella; species Rhinella marina. Next base: position 63,515 of record ONZH01017757.1, read on the forward strand.
TCATACACACCGTCTGATCTGTTAGTACACGGCTGTGTACCTAGAAATATATTTTAAAAAAAAGCCTTTTCATTGGCACCTGTACTTTGCGTTCTCTTGCAAAATAATTGTATATACGTAGTGTTCATACACACCGTCTGATCTGTTAGTACACGGCTGTGTACCTAGAAATATATTTTAAAAAAAAGCCTTTTCATTGGCACCTGTACTTTGCGTTCTCTTGCAAAATAATTGTATATACGTAGTGTTTATACACACCGTCTGAACTGTTAGTACACGGCTGTGAAGGCAAAATATTGTAACAAAAAAAAAAAAAATGCGGAGGGGGGCTAGCGGAATCGGACGTGGACAAGGACGGGGGCGCGGAAATGCTGTTGGGGGCCTTGTTGAAGCCAGTGGGGATACAATGCGTGCTGGTGAGGGGCAGCCAGGATCCCATTCATCCAGAATCCCTGCGTTTATGGGACAGTTAAGCAGGGGGCGGGTTACACCGCTGTTGAGGCCTGAGCAGGTTGAACAGGTGGTGCAATGGATAGCCGATAGCGCTTCCACACAGTTGTCCACCAGCCAGTCATCCACACAGTCTCACTCTGACCCTCCTTCCTCCACACCTGGCCAACAGAGTCATCCCACCATTGACCCCTCCCAGGAGCTCTTTTCGGGTCCTTTTTCAGATGTGCCGGAAGAATCCCAGGAGCTAGCAGAGGAATTTGTTTGTAGTGATGCCCAACCACTTGAGTATTCGCCATCTCCTGCTGATGTGGACCCTGAACCAGCATCTGTTATCATGAGCGATGATGATGATGAGACGCAGTTGCCATCAAGAGAGGCTGTTGGAATGTCCAGTGGGCAGGAGGAGGAGCAGAGTGAGGAAGTGGAAGAGGAGGTGGTGGATGACGAAATGACCGACCCCACTTGGCCAGGGGTGATGTCCAGCGGGGAAAGCAGTGGAGAGGTGGTGGTCTGCGCAGCACCGAAAAAGGCAGCAAGAGGCAGAGGGATGTCCAGAGGCAGAGGGATGTCCAGAGGCAGAGGGATGTCCACAGGCAGAGGGATGTCCACAGGCAGAGGGATGTCCACAGGCAGAGGGATGTCCACAGGCAGAGGACAGTCCAGACAGAGAAGTGAGGCCACAGCCAGCAGGGCCGAAGCTGTTCCCGGCAGCGGGCAGTCGCGCGAAGCTCCCCCATCGAGGCCTCGTACTTCTGTGGTGTGGAGATTTTTTAATGTTTGTGCGGATGACAAACTGAGCGCGGTTTGCACACTCTGCCACTCAAAACTGAGTAGGGGCTCTGAGAAGAGCAATCTGACCACCTCAGGCATGCGGCGTCACTTGGAAGTCAAGCACTGGGCTGAGTGGGAGAGAGCAAACGCAATACAACCTGCGCAAGGTCTTCCTGCCACTGCCTCTTCCCCTTTGTTGTGTGCTGCCACTGCGGTCCAGACCTCCAGCCAGGACACCTCCACATCTGCCTCTGCCTCGGCTACTTTGGGGCCTTCTCCTTCAGCCTCCCCTTCCCCCGCATCTTCGCCTGCACCTTCACACTCCTCGTCCCATCAACTGTCCATCTCGCAGGCGTTCGACCGCAGGCAGAAGTACGCCTCGAGTCACCCCCAAGCCCAAGCCTTAAACTGCCACATCTCCAAACTGCTGGCCCTGGAGATGTTGCCGTTTAGGCTTGTGGAGACGCAGGCCTTCCGCGACCTGATGGCGGCTGCCGCACCTCGCTATTCCGTCCCCAGCCGCCACTACTTTTCCCGGAGTGCCGTCCCCGCCCTGCACCAGCACGTGTCGCGTAACATCAGGCGGGCCCTGAGGTACGCAGTCAGCGCAAAGGTCCACTTGACCACCAACTCGTGGACAAGCGCTTGCGGCCAGGGACGCTACATCTCTTTGACGGCACACTGGGTGAATGTAGTGGAAGCGGGGACGGGGTCGCAAACAGAGACAGCCTACCTACCACCCCCGCCCAAGATTGCCAGCATGGGTTCTGATAAACCCCCCTCCTCCTCCTCCTCCTCCTCTGCCTTAACATCGCCCTCAGCCGCTAGCTGGAAGCGTTGCAGCACTGGCGCGGGGAGACGTCAGAAGGCGGTGCTTAAGCTCATCAGCTTGGGCGACAGGAAGCACAGCGCCCCAGAGGTGAGGGACGCCATATTGCAGCAGACGGAGATGTGGCTGTCGCCGCTGCAGCTAGGACCAGGCATGGTCGTGTGCGATAACGGCCGTAACCTGGTGGCGGCTCTGGAGCTTGCCGAACTCAATCACGTACCATGCCTGGCCCACGTTTTTAATCTGGTAGTCCAAAAATTTCTAAAGACTTACCCCAACCTGGCAGAGCTACTGGTGAAAGTGCGGCGCTTGTGCGCTCACTTTCGGAAGTCAACTGTAGCTGCTGCTAGCTTAAAAAAACTCCAGCAACGCCTCCATTTGCCTCAACATCGGCTGTTGTGTGACCTGCCGACTCGCTGGAATTCCACCTATTCCATGTTGGCCAGGGTGTGTGAGCAGCAAAGAGCATTGATGGAGTACCAGATTATGAATCCACGCGTGCCTCCAACTCAGCTCCCTCAGTTTGCCAACCACGAGTGGCCATGGATGGCAGACGTATGCGATGTACTGCGTATCTTTGAGGAGTCCACCAAGAAGGTCAGCAGCGAGGACGCTATAGTGAGCGTAACCATCCCGCTCCTATGCGTCCTTAAAGAATCGCTCATCGCAATAAGGGAGAACGCATTGCACGCAGAGGAGACGGGGGTAGGAGGAGACGCAACGGAGCTACACAGTCAGACCACACTTTTGTCTGCTTCACGGTGGCAGTTGCAGGAGGAGGAGGATGAGGAGGAGGAGGACGACGTGGAGGTGGCTGTGGAAGAGGAGGAGGATGCTGGCGGCGAGGGTAGCAGTCAGGCTGTGTGCGTCCCATTGGTTCAGCGCGGATGGGGCGGAGAGGAGGCGGAAGAGGAAGAGGAGGAAATGGCAAGTGATCCTTCTGGTGGGGGCAGTGACGTCATGCCTATTCAGAGTCTGGCACACATGGCTGACTTCATGCTGGGCTGCTTTTCCCGGGACACACGTGTTGTCCGGATAGTGGAGAACAAACTGTACTGGGTCTTCGCAATCCTGGACCCCCGGTATAAAGATAACGTCTCTTCTTTTATTCCGGTAGAGGAGAGGACGAATCGATTGCTGGAATACCAGAGGGAACTCGTGCAGAACATGATGGAGATTTTCCCACCCACCATCGCTGGCGGCAGAGAGGAGAGGGTCTCCCAGAGTCCCACAACATCCATCAGGCCCACAGCCACCAGGGGAACACTCTCCAAGGTGTGGGACACGTTCATGGCACCCCCTCGTGCAACTTCCATCACTGCGGGGCCCGCTATCAGCAGGAGGGACAAGTATCGGCGGATGTTGCGGGAGTACCTGGCAGACCGTACCCCTGTCCTCCCCGATCCCTCGGCGTCCTACACTTACTGGGTCTCCAAGTTGGACACGTGGCTGGAACTGTCCCTGTACGCCTTGGAGGTGCTTGCCTGCCCTGCCGCCAGCGTGCTATCAGAAAGGGTGTTCAGCGCAGCCGGGGGCATTATAACCGATAAGCGCAGCCGCCTGTCAACCGACAGTGCCGACAGGCTGACGCTAATCAAAATGAACAGCAAGTGGATTGACCCGGACTTTGCTTCTCCAACAGTGGAAAGCAGCCAAAAGTGAAGTGCCATCTGTATGAAGTGCCATTTCCTCCTCCACCTCCTCCTCCTCCTCCTTTACCGCCTTAGAATTGCTCCGTAAAAAAAAAAAAAAAAATATTTATGGCTCACCTCTTGGGCCTACAAACAATTTTTCTCATGCCTCACCTCTTGGGCCTACAAACAATTTTTAAGAGGTCTCACCTCTTGGGCCTCCACATAATTTTTAAGAGGTTTCACCTCTTGGGCCTCCACATAATTTTTAAGAGGTCTCACCTCTTGGGCCTACAAACAATTTTTCTCATGCCTCACCTCTTCGGCCTACAAACAATTTTTAAGAGGTCTCACCTCTTGGGCCTACAAACAATTTTTATTATGGCTCACCTCTTGGGCCTTAATACAATTGTTAAGAGGTCTCACCTCTTGGGCCTCCACATAATTTTTAAGAGGTCTCACCTCTTGGGCCTACAAACAATTTTTAAGAGGTCTCACCTCTTGGGCCTACAAACAATTTTTATTATGGCTCACCTCTTGGGCCTTAATACAATTTTTAAGAGGTCTCACCTCTTTGGCCTCCACTTAATTTTTTCGAGGGCTCACCTCTTGGGCCTCCACATAATTTTTCGAGGGCTCACCTCTTGGGCCTCCATATAATTTTTTCGAGGGCTCACCTCAAGCTAACTTTGCGCACTCATTAAAATATTTTCACAACAAGGACCTAAGAGCCCTCGATGGGAGAGCTTTGTGTGGGGGCCTGTTATAGGGAAGAGATGCGCCCCTGCGGGCTCTAGCCTGCCTTCTCCATGAGCCTCTGGCCAGCCCACGGCCTCTTCCTGCCTTTTGCGGTCCTACGCATCCCTCAACATCCCCACTGCTTTACCTGCTAGACATGACACTGGGCCAGGTCGGGTCACTGACTTCGTCATACTCAACCACCTCCTCTTACACTGCCTCACTTTGCTCCAACAGCCTCCCTTGCTGGCAACTGTGTCTCATCATCGTCCCTAATCATTTTACACTTTAGTGCCCGTTCCACACCACCATCAGCTAGAAATGGAGCTTGCTCCAGTGTTTGGGCATCAGAACAAACAAAATCCTCAGATAGCTCCTGCGATTCTTGCATGGGTGGGAACACTGGGTTGATAACATTGGGCAGGGTGGGAGGAAGGAGGGTCAGAGTGAGGTCCCTGCAGTTTCTGCAGGCGATCGATGAGACTGGACTTTGTGGACTTGACTGGGTGGTGGACAGATTTAAAAGGAGAATCTAGAAGGAGAAGGAGGGGTTTGCCGAGCTGTCTGTAAGGGTTGCGGAAATCCAGACAGAACCAAGGCCCAAAACTTGGGTGGGGGTAGCAGGTTTGCCCGTCCCCGCCTCCACAACATTCACCCAGTGTGCCGTCAGGGAGATGTAGCATCCCCGGCCTCAAACCAAAGTGTTGGTGGTCAAATGGCCTTTTGCAGTAACCGTGTTACTCGGGCGTGGATGATGTTTTGGGACATGTGCCTGGGCAAGGCAGGGATGGCACAGAGGGAAAAATAGTGATGGCTTGATTGCTTTCCCCCTTGTCTATGCCATCTGTGGTTTTCATAGGCAACGTGATTTTAAGGGGTGCAGAATTTTATCTTCTTTTTTGTCTAGTTTAGCTTGGGGTCCATGGCAATGTAGAGGAAAGAAGGTTTCCTTGTATGGTCTCACTTTACAGAGAGGTTACATTGTCTTTGGAGTGTATTGTTGAGAGGCTGTGATAGTGGCGTAATAGTGCGACTTGGGCGCGTTATATGCACCCAGACATGCTTCCCCTGCTGTCCCAGTTGCATTCCAGCAGTGTTGGCATCCTTTTCTGAGGTTTCAGGGTGGACTTGGTGACCTCCAAGTGGTCGAATTGAGATTTCCAAGTGCCGAGCATTTTTTTCCCATAGACTTTAATGGGATTCGATATTCGGTCGAATAGCCGAATTTCGCGGTCTATTCGAATCGAATTTCAAACTTTCGAATATTTCACTACTCGCTCATCTCTAATAATTACATGTATTATACTTTTGTATGACTGTGTAAAATCTTCTGGATTAATGCTGTTTCACCAGTGATATATTCCCATGTCTATTCAAAGAGCATTACTTGCATTTTAATGTGAATTTCCTTTTTATGTATGTTCATGGTGGGTTATATTTTCATGGTTATCAAGGCTTTATTCCTTGGAGGGCCAAATGTCTGCTTGTTTACTTCTTTATTTAGGCCAGATAGGTTACAGGTAATTTCTCATCTGTGTCATGCCTGATGTGGCACAAATGTCAGCTGTAGTCCGGGCAAAAACCATTGCATGCAAGAGTTTTTGTCCGGCCGAACCTTGAGTCACATCACCTCTGGACCTCATTATAGTCAATGGGGATCCAGTGGTGAATTGTAGCATTCAGCAATGCCGGATCTGGCGAAATCTGTCAGGCTGCTCTCTGCTAGAACAGCGTGCCAAAACTGCTGCCGCAGATGCAAACATACCCTAAAGGGAAATGGGCTATTATTTAAATCACATTTTTATGTTAAATTTTCTTTAGAATTTTTGGTGACTTGCTTCAGTTTTCCATGTCACTATTTATATTTAAAAACAAAAAGGATCATTTATCAAACTGGTGTAAAGTAGAAATGGCTTAGTTGCCTATAGCAACCAATCAGATTCCTCCTTTCATTTTGGACAGATCGTTTGGCAAATGAAAGGAGGAATCTCTTTATACAGTAGATAACGCAAGACTACTATTCACAATTGGAGATATCACACCTTACATATTCCCTGTTCAATGACCTTTGCACAGATCAATGAGCCCCCTCCCTTGTATTTTGACTGTGGCCCATGATAGATGCTGTAAAGCATCTCTCTGGACAGGGAGTCTTTAGATATTATAAGGCTTTGTAGCCAGTGCTAGAACTTCAGGATTTTAGCATTTTTTAAAATAATGTCACATGAAAAGTAAAAAAATAAACAAAAATCGTAAAAAAAAATATATTCAACATAAAATCCTCATTTAAGGCCTCATGCATGGACACTAATGATATCAAGTGCTCAATACTGAAATCCTGAAAACATGACCAGCAGGTGGGCCCCGAAGACTGGAGTTGAGGAACACTGCATTAGAGCAGTGGTACTCAACTTGTGGTACTGTAAGGTCAGTGGGTATGCCAGACTTCCCTAGCGTCTAGCAATGTTTCATTGCTGGTTGCTAGGGCTTTTCAATATTTCATTGTATTGCTGTACTCAGGACAGCAATACAGTTGAATGCTGAGGTGGGAAACAGAAGTCTCCCTGCTGTTCACTCTAATAGGATTCAGGCCTAGTGCCTGAGGCGCAGGTGGTGCAAAGTTGTCATCAAGGCCTGAGTCAGGGGCGTAGCAATAGGGGAAGCAGGGGAAGCAGCTGCTTTGGGGCCCATACCCACAAGGGGCCCCCTCAGGAGGGAGACTAAAAGATTTTATTGTCAGGGCCCCCTCAACAGTATTATACAATGACATTATATACAGTGACACTATAGGAAACGGATGGAGCGGCTGTCAGGCCTTGTCTGGGAGAGCTCAATCTTGACTAGCCACAAGAGTGAGGGTTGCATGTGAGTTCGGGGTTGCAAGGAAGTTTGAGGGGGCCCCATTCAAAAATTTGCTGTGGGGCCCAGTTAGTTGTAGTTACGCCACTGGCCTGAGTTCTGCACCAAATTGCAGATGGTGACATGGAGGTCAGTATGTGCATTTAATTTCATTTGTCACCATGGGGCACAATACTTTTGGTCCACTCTAGAGTAGAGGGGTCACTTTGGGGACATTAGTACTAGAGGCGGCACTATAAAGGAGCATTTGTTTTCTACTGCACATTATTACTACTGGGAGCACTATAGTAGGGCATCAGTGCTACTGGAAGCACTATAGGCAGGCATTATTATTTCTAGGCCACACTATAGGTGCTTAATTACTACTGGCAGGCACTCTAGTGGGAGTCATTACTACTAGGCATTAGTTCTACTAGGAGCCCTATAAAGGGTATTTATACTTCTAGAGAACACTATGGTGGCTTTAATACTATTGGGACATTATGATGTGCTGTAAGACTACTGAGGTGCACTGTGGTGGGGATTATTACTACTGGGGGAAATATGGGCTTCATTACTAATGGAGCACTATAGGGGGGCATTAGTACTACTGGGGGACTATAGGCAGAGACTATTACTTATGGGAGGAATTATCACCACTGGGGGTAATCATCGTGGACTTTATTACTACTGGAGGAATATGAGGAACATGATTACTAGTGTTGAGCGAAGTTTTGAAAAATTTGATTTGGCTGATTCACCAAATTTCACAAAGAAGTTTGCTTCATGACAGACTACTTGGTCACAAAGCACATTTCTTTGTAAGTAGTGGGTGCAATGACTGGAAACGGCGATTGTGCCGACAAGGGCCATTGAACCACCTAAGATGCTGCATTCGTCGCTAATCGCGGCATCTGAGAATAATAGTGAGGGCTTTCAGGAGTTAATATGGTTAAAAAACCAAAAGCCTCACCTTAACCATTTGAGTCTGAAGAAGCCTTCGCGACCATCTTGATTGAAGACACTGACCAAAATATCGATCAGATATTGATAGCCTAAGGCCACTTTCACACTAGCGGCAGCACGGATCCGGCAGGTGAAGGGTCCGGCCCCACACGTGTCAGATACAGTCTCAAACATACATACATACACTTACACATACATACACATACATACATACACTTACATACATACATACTTACATAGGCCCCAGCAGCTCCGGACAGCACAGGAGGAGGAGGACGGCGCACAAAGGAAGGGAAGATTCCCCACAGCGCCCTCTGCTGGAGGGAGGAGAGAGCTGTGGGGAAAAGTGCAGGTGACGGAGCTGTCATAAACTCCATTGAAAGTCAATGGAGGACGGATCCGTTTACTATTGTGCCACACCAAACGGATCCGTCCCCATTGACTTGCATTGGGGGTCATTCTGGATCCATCTTGGTGCGGATGCCCAGACCGGAGAGCAAACCGCAGCATGTTGTGGTTTGCTCTCCGGTCTGTATACTGAAGAGAACTGAACGGAATGCATTTTGGAGAATTCCGTTCTCTTCAGTTCAGTTTTGTCCCCATTGACAATGAATGGGGACAAAACTGAAGCGTTTTATTCCGGTATTGAGCCCCTATGACGGAACTCAATACCGGAATTTGTAAACGCCAGTGTGAAAGTAGCCTTAGCTGTAAGCACAGAAAAACCCCTTTAGGCCCACTTCAGAATTCCATGATAGCGTTGTGGCACACAGTATTGGTCATGCTACTCTTTTGGGGGAAAGCTCTTTAAAAAAAAGATTGCCTTGATGTTTTTGGCAACATTTTTGCCTATATAGTGTTTTAGCACCAGCTGTTATTTAATGGCTTTATTTGCATGTCTAGCCTCACTTTTTTACAGCTGGAAAAAAAAACAATGTTATCATGCAAAAACACAAATTTTTTTGAAGCTAAAAAAACAAACAAAGGATATCTATGGGAGAAAATTGACAGATGATAAGGGAAAAAAATTACACAGTCAAATCATACTGAAAAAAAAACACTTAATTGACCTAAGAACCGCATTTCAAGATTAAAAAAAAAACATACAAAAAACATGTTTGTCTTGTGTTTAATATTTTCCATCAACTCACATGCAATATCAGAAACTGGCATTTTTGCTTAAAATGCTGCAAACTATGCCAGCAAAAACAAGTCACCAAAACCTACAAAAACCCTCAAAAAGACCAGAAAAGCTCATGTGTGACACCAGCTATATAGTATATAATTTATCTTCAATATTTGTTAATTGTCCAACCCTTAATCCCTTCCCAACATCCATTGTTCATGTATAGTGTAAGTCAGGTCCTTGAAGATGAGGCAGGGTTTGATAGGAAGGCAATGATTCTCCTAAAGACTGCAATAGTAAATCATCGCAGTCTATGGGATAAGCTTTCAGATGAACACATGTTCAAGTCCTCTAGGGAGATCAAAAATAAATGTAAAACATTTTCTTTTAATATAAAAAAAATATATAAAAAATCCCACTTTCTATATTTTACAAAAATAACGAAAATAAAGATTTTTAGCATTACCAAATGCCCATACTATTAAAATACTATCTCCTTATGTTATAAAAATGAGTTTCTGTCTGTCTGTTCTTTATGCGCGACCAAACCGATCTTCACCAAATTCGGCACACAGGTACATCAGGTGTCTGGGAAGGTTTTAGACCTCAGCTCTCTAGGACGTACCGTTCCCGAGATATTCACAAAATATGACCTGCATTAGCCAATATTAGCCTGGAAGTCTTTCTCTTCAAATCCCAACTGCCATACTCTTCACATACACCCAGGTTTACTGCAGGTTTCAATAACAACCCCGACATTTCTCTTCACTGCTTTAAAGCGGCAGAGTGCTGTGGATAACACTGTTAAAGGGGTATATACCGTAAATATAACTAATGTTTTAGACTAATTCATCATCAATCATTACCTAATATAATGTAAATTTCACATATTTACTGTTCAGTAGTAATAAAAGATGTTTTCTTCCACTGCTACCCACTGTGTTTCCTCATAAATTACCATGGCATTGACCTGTAATTCAGGCCACCCTCAAAAGAAGGATTTAAAAGTCCCCCCCCCCGTCCCACTAAACCCCACGCCCCTAACCCGGTCAGGTCACACCCCCTCCCACTTCGCAGCCAATGGGGATTGAAAAAATGAAGGTAAAAATCAACTTCTGTCAGCTGCAGGTGTGGGTGGAAGGCTGATTTTCTCTCTGCAACGACACACAGAAACATTAAATGAAATAGAAATATACCCGTGCGAAGCCGGGTCCTTTTGCTAGTATGTTATAAAAGTATAATGGAAAAAAAAATCTAAATGGCTCCTCTCCCATATACCTTGCATCAATCTGTATATGGGTTGTTTTATGAGCTGAAGCAAACAAGCACCAAACGATGTGTTTATTGTCAATTGACACTTGTCCTGCCTGAACATTAGTGATCCCAGACCAGATTATTAAAGGGTTGGCCATCACACACATTGATGGCATATCGCTAGGGTATACCTCCAGTGTCAGATAGGTGTGGGTCCCACCTCTGGTATATGCTGCTATCTATAGAATGCGGCCCCAAATCAAAGGAGGGCAACCGGCTCCACGCTCTCCATTCACTTCTATGGAATTTCAAAAAAGACTCAAACCAGTTGTGTGTTATGCAAAAAAAAAATAGCACAGGAGGCAGTTTAGACATCAATACAGGAAAGGATTCTTTATAGTTAGAGTAGTCAAACTATGTAATGCCATTTCCAAGAAGTAGTAATGGCAGATTCTGTGTAAGCACTTACATAGGTCTAGGTGCTTACTAGAGATGAGCGAACATACTCGTCCGAGCTTGGTGCTCGTTCGAGCATTAGGGTATTCGCATATGCTCGCTACTCAGGCGAGCATATCGTGATCCTCGAGGAAATGGCGTCTTCCTCTTCCTGCATGTTAGGCGCCTTTTCTCAGCCAATCAACGCGCAGGAGAGTCTTTGGTGCCTCCTAGCATCACGTGGGGCCCCTACAAGTCGATAGCAGGGATTGGCTGGCCAGATCAGATGACCTGGGAATATAAGAATCTGGTCCCGCGATGCTCGCGTCAGACGCCGCCTGCATGAGATTAGAGATAGAGCTGCTGTCTGTCAGGGAGAGTGTTAGGGCCTCAATTTAGATGTTGGTTAGGCAGAAAACACCCACAAAGAACCCAACAGCCCTTCTAAGGGCTACAAGCACGTTTTTTTTTTTTAGTCTCCAGGCTGCTGGCTGGGACTTGTAGTGCAGCTACCGCCATCTTGGCTGCACGCTGTGCACTGGTGGTAGAAGGGACAGCACGTGGTCCACACAGACCCAAAAGAAATTGCCCAAATTCCTCTCACTACTCATTTTTGCTGCTGCTGCTGTACCTTGGCTTGCTGGGATCTGTAGTGCAGTCTAGGGAATACGTTTTTTTCTATCATTTCTATACACTACGGTCCAGTGAACAAATATGTAGTGTACTGTACAGTAGCGTCAGTCTAGGGAATACGTTTTTTCTCAGTTATATGTACTCCAGTCCAGTGAACAATTATGTAGTGTACTGTACAGTAGCGTCAGTCTAGGGAATACGTTTTTTCTCAGTTATATGTACTCCAGACCAGTGAACAATTATGTAGTGTACTGTACAGTAGCCTCAGTCTATGGAATAAGTTTTTTCTCTCAGTTATATATCCTACAGTGCAGTGAACAATTATTTAGTGTGCTGTACAGTAGCGTCAGTCTAGGGAATACGTTTTTTCTCAGTTATATGTACTACAGTCCAGTGAAAAATGGAGTGGTTTGCGGCAAAATAGCTGCCATTTAAAGACTACGTTTTTCTCAGTTATATGTACTACAGCCCAGTGAAAAATGGAGTGGTTTGCGGTAAAATAGCCACAGTCTAAAGACTACGTTTTTTTCTCATATATATGTACTACTGTCCAGTGAACAATTCTCTAGTGTGCTGTACATCAGCGTCAGTCTATAAAATATGTATTTTCTCTCAGTTATATGTATTACAGTCCAGTGAAAAATGGAGTGCTTTGCGGTAAAATAGCCGCCATTTAAAGACTACGTTTTTTTCTCAGTTATATGTACTACAGTCCATTGAAAATGTAGTGGTTTGCGGTAAAATAGCCACCATTTAAATACTACGTTTTTTTCTCAGTTATATGTACTACAGTCCATTGAAAAATGTAGTGGTTTGCGGTAAAATAGCCACCATATAAAGACTACGTTTTTTTCTCAGTTATATGTACTACAGTCCAGTGAACAATTCTCTAGTGTGCTGTACAGCAGCGTTAGTCTATAAAATACGTATTTTCTCTCAGTTATATGTATTACAGTCCAGTGAAAATGGAGTGTTTTGGGGTAAAATAGCTGCCATTTAAAGACTACGTTTTTTTCTCAGTTATATGTACTACAGTCCAGTGAACAATTCTCTAGTGTGCTGTACAGCAGCGTCAGTCTATAAAATACGTATTTTCTCTCAGTTATATGTATTACAGTCCAGTGAAAAATAGAGTGCTTTGCGGTAAAATAGCTGCCATTTAAAGACTAGGTTTTTTTTCTCAGTTATATTTACTACAGTCCATTGAAAAATGTAGTGGTTTGCGGTAAAATAGCCGCAGTCTAAAAATTCCTTTTTTTCTCTCAGTTATATATACTACAGTGCAGTGAACAATTCTGTCGTGTGCGGTATAGTAGCCGCACTCTAGTGTTGACACCAACAAGTGACCAAGTTAGTTGAGGTAGCAGGTGAAGCACATCAAATTTTACACTTACACAGCATGGCGGTGACAACAGAGTGACCAAATTACACTCAGGTAGTAGGTGAAGCACATAAAATTTTACACTGACACAACATGACGGTGACAACAGAGTGACCAAGTTACACTCAGGTAGTAGGTGAAGCACATAAAATTTTACCCTGACACAACATGACGGTGACAACAGAGTGACCAAGTTACACTCAGGTAGTAGGTGAAGCACATAAAATTTTACCCTGACACAACATGACGGTGACAACAGAGTGACCAAGTTACACTCAGGTAGTAGGTGAAGCACATAACATTTTACACTGACACAGCATGGCGGTGACACCACCAATGCCTTGGTCAGACTGAGATTGCAGTCAAATGACTGTAGGTGAACCTCCCAAAAATTTGTTTTGGAGTGTCTGAAGTTGACCCTCCTGTAAAATTGTTTTTGGAGTGTCTGTAGTTGACCCTCCTGTAAAATTGTTTTTGAGTGTCTGTAGTTGACGCTACTAAAAAATTTATTGGAGAGAGGGCCTGTAGGTGGCCCTCCGTAAACATTGTTTGTATAGAGCGCCAGTTGGCCCTCAGAAACATTGCCTGTTGGAATCTTCATGTTGAGCTGCTTTCCCCCGGTGGAGATTTGCATCCCGGTGAAATCCAGGCTTTATTCATTTCAATAATCGTCAGCCTGTCAGCGCTGTCAGTTGAAAGGCGTGTAAGCTTATCAGTGATGATGCCACCAGCTGCACTGAAGACCCGCTCTGACAACACGCTAGTGGCAGGGCAGGCCAGCACCTCCAAGGCGTACAGCGCCAGTTCGGGCAACGTGTCCAGCTTTGCAACCCAGTAGTTGTATGGAGCAGAGTGATCACGCAGGATGTTGGTATGGTCACCTAGGTACTCCCTCACCATCTTTCTGAACAGCTTCCACCTACTGGGGGACGGGTGACATAGTCTTGCTGGGGTGCCATAAAACTTGCAAAAAGCCTTGGAGAGTGTTCCCCTGCCAGTGCTTGACAAGCTGCCTGCTCCCCTACTCTCCCCCACTAGTTGGCCCACAGAACTACGTCCTCTGCCACTAGCGGTGTCAGATGGGAAGGATAGTTTCAGCTTGTGCACTAGGGACTGTGGGATATTGATTCACTCTCATACTCCTTTCCTCTACAGGAATGAGAGTGGAAAAGTTCTGCTTGTACCTTGGGTCCAGGAGGGTGAACACCCAGTAATCGGTGTTGTCAAAAATGCTTCTAACGCGAGGGTCACGGGAAAGGCAGCCTAACATGAAGTCAGCCATGTGCGCCAGAGTCCCAACACGCAATAATCTCCTCAATAGGCTGACTCTCCATTTCCTCCTCCAACTCCTCCTCTTTAGCCCATACACGCTCAACAGATAAGAAGGAATGAGCATAGGTACCCTCTTCAGTCTCGCCAACAGTCTCCTTTTCTTCCTCCTCATACTCCTCCTCCTCAAATTCGCGCTGAGAAACAGACCTGAGGGTCGTCTGGCTATCAAGCAACGTATCTTCTTCCCCCATCTCCTGTGACAAGCGCAAAGCCTCTGACTTCATGCTGAGCAGTGACTTTTTCAGCAGACAAAGCATCGGGATGGTGACGATGATAATGGCGGCATCGCCGCTGACCATCTGTGTTGACTCCTCAAAGTTCCTTAACACCTGACAGATATCAGACATCCACGTCCACTCCTCATTGTACACTTGAAGAAGCTGACTAACCTGACTACCAGTTCTTGTGGAAGTTGTCATCTGGCAGTCTACAATTGCTCTGTGCTGCTGGTAAACCCTGGGTAACATGTGTAATATGGAATTCCATTGTGTGGGCACGTCGCACAACAGTCGGTGAGCAGTTAGTTGTAAGCGCCGTTGCACTGCCCTGAGAGTGGCAGCATCTGTGGTTGACTTGCGGAAATGCGCCCAGATGCGTCGCACCTTGGTGAGAAAATCAGACAAATTGGGGTAGGTCTTGAGAAACTGCTGAACCACAAGATTGAACACGTGGGCCAGGCAGGTTTTATATGCAGTGTTTATATGGGTTGTTGTTACTTTGGGAAATAGTATTGGTGTATAATGGCACATGTGTGAGCCTGCCGAGTTGCAGAGCCGCCACCAGTTTACGCCCGTTGTCACACACAACCATGCCTGGTTTGAGTTTCAGCGGCACCAGCCAAAGATCGGTCTGTGCCGTGATGCCCTGTAACAGCTCTTGGGCGGTGTGCCTCTTGTCACCTAAGCGCCGCAGTTTCAGCGCCGCTTGTTGGCGCTTACCCACGGCAGTGCTGCTTCGCCTAGAGCTACCGACTGAAGGCGCCGTGCTCATAGATTGTATTTTAGAGTAGCAGGAGGAGGAGAGGGGTTGGAGGAAGAGGCATAATAAGTCTGAGAAACCATGACCGAGGTAGGCCCTGCAATCCTCGGTGTGTGCAGTACATGAGCGGCCCCAGGGTCAGACTCGGTCCCAGCCTCCACCAAGTTAGCCCAATGTGCCGTCAGGGAGATATAGTATCCCTGCCCGCCAGCACTTGTCCACGTTTCCGTGGTTAGGTGGACCTTCTCAGTAACCGCGTTGGTCAGGGCACGGATGATGTTCTCTGACATGTGCTGGTGTAGGGCTGGGACTGCACATCATGAAAAATAGTGGGGGACCAAGTATCAAGGGACAGCCACCGCAATCAGGTTGCGGAAAGCCTCAGTCTCTACCAGTCTATATCGCAGCATCTCCAGGCTCAGCAGTTTGAAAATGTGGACGTTTAGGGCTTGTGCATGTGGGTGGGTGGAATTGTATTTGCGTTTGCCCTTGCGCTCCAATGTCTGATGCAAAAACAGCTGAAGGCTGCGCTTGGTGTAGGGTGTGGAGGATCGTGGAGGTGAAGGGGTGGTTGTAGGGCGGGAGGCTCTCGTGCCGGGGTCCTGGGCGGGGGGTTGACTCGCCGAGCCAGCATGTGACACAGGGGAAGGAGCAATGGTGTGATCCGCAGGAGGTGAACGGCCTTGGTTCCATTGAGTCGTGTGTTTAGCACTCATATGCCTGCGCATGCTGGTAGTGGTTAGGCTGGTAGTGGTGGCTCCCCTGCTGATCCTGGTGTGGCACGGGTTGCACACCACAGTCCGTCGGTCATCCTCACTTTCATTAAAGAACCTCCAGACTTGCGAACATCTAGGCCTCGGCATGGGAGCTTCACTCCGTGAAACAGTTGCTGATCTACTTGCTCTGGCCCTGCTTCTCCCCTCTGGCCACCCCACTGCCTCTTCCAACCTGTTCTGGTGCTGCACTTGCCTCCCCCTCAGAAGCACTGTCTTGACTAGGCTTACCAACCCAGCTCGGGTCAGTCACCTCATCATCCACCTGCTCTTCCTCCGATTCCTCACTCTGCTGCCCCCTGGGACTTACTGCCCTGACAACAACGTCAATGTCTGACAACCGTGTCTCATCATCATCCGACACCTCTTGACGCACTACTTGCACTAAGTCCACACTCTCATCACCCACAGACTGCGAAAGTTCTAAATTTTGGGCATCGGGACAGAGCAACTGCTCAGGTTGCTGTTGAGCAGTGGTTTGCGTCTCTGGGTAGGGTCCTGAAAAGGGGTCCTGTAAGTATGCCGGATCTGAATCCATATTTTCCAATGGGGGGGGGCAGGCTGGGGGGAAGGAGGTTGAGCTGGAGGAGCCAGAGGTCTACTCCCTTGGCTAAAGTGGGTGGACTGTGTGGAAGACTGGGTGGTGGATAAATTACTGGACACATTATCCACTATCCACGTCATCACCTGTTCGCACTGTTGTGGTTTCAATAGTGGTGTACCACGTGACCTTGTAAGTTGCTAGATGAAGCTAGGGAGCGAAACTCTGCGGCGTTCCACTGCTCCCTCATCAGTAGGTACTGTGTCACCCTGCCCAGGACCACGGCCTCTGCCCCCCTACATCACTTGGATGCCCACGTCCTCGACCCTTAGCCCTTGGGTTCAACATTTTGTGTAATCACTAAACTGTCGAATTGATATCTGAGGCCAAAAACATATTCTCTAGACTGCGGATAGTGTACCACACACCACTGAATTTTTCACTGGACTGTATTAAATGTATCTGAGAGAAAAAACGTATTCTCTAGACTGCCGCTAGTGTAACGCACACCACACAATTTTGCACTGCACTGTAGGATATATGAATGAGAGAAAAAAATGTATATTTTCTAGACTCCGGCTAGTGTGCAGCACATGACAGAATTATGTACTGCACTGTAGGATATATAACTGAGAGAAAAAATGTATATTTTCTAGACTCTGGCTAGTGTGCAGCACATGACAGAATTATGTACTGCACTGTAGGATATATAACTGAGAGAAAAAACGGTGGCCAAAAAAAAAGGTCGTTGTAGCCCTTAGAAGGGCTGTTGGGTTCTTTGTGGATGATTCCTGCCTAACCACATTCTAATTTCACGGCCTCACACTGTGCAGCCAAGATGGCGGCAGCTGCACTACAAGTCCCAGCCAGCAGCCAGGAGGAGACCAAAAAAAAAGGTGCTTGTAGCCCTTAGAAGGGATGTTGGGTTCTTTGTGGGTGATTCCTGCCTAACCAACATCTAAATTGAGGCCCTAACACTCTCCCTGACGGACAGCAGCTCTATCCCTAATCTCATGCAGCAGCCAGGAGGAGACCAAAAAAAGGTGCTTGTAGCCCTTAGAAGGGCTCTTGGGTTCTTTGTGGGTGATTCCTGCCTAACCAACATCTAAATTGAGTCCCTAACACTCTCCCTGACAGACAGCAGCTCTATCCCTAATCTCATGCAGCAGCCAGGAGGAGACCAAAAAAAGGTGCTTGTAGCCCTTAGAAGGGCTGTTGGGTTCTTAGTGGGTGATTCCTGCCTAACCAAAATCTAACTTGAGGCCCTAACACTCTCCCTGACAGACAGAAGCTCTATCCCTAATCTCATGCAGGCGGCGTCTGACGTTCACCGCCATTCCGTGTCAGGGTAAAATTTTAAGTGCTTCACCTGCTACCTCAGTCTCACTTGGTCACTCTGAGTTCACTGCCATGCTGTGTCAGGGTAAATTTTTGGGTGGTTCACCTGCTACCTCAATCTAACTTGGTCACCAAGCTGTCACCACGCTGTGTCAGGCTTATGCCTGCTTCGTGGGGCGGGGGATAGGACAGCAGTGCCAGCATGGGCAGTGGTGTCACCCGCAGGCGGTGATGGACCTTCGTTGCACCTAGTTGGGTGATTTACTAACATGTGATGGGCATGTGCCTTGCCCATCTTGGTCTGTGTCAGCACAATTGTCTTGAGGGTCACCACCAGGCTGTTGCCCAGAATTTGGCATAATGATACGATTAGGCAGCCTCAGAGGCATCCATGCATGCTGCCCCTGCTGTTTCCTGTCCATTTCCGTGGTGTTTACATCATTTTCTGAGGTTTCCAGGTTTTCACGCAACCTTCCCTATGCAGAGCTCCGGTCCCCTGCAAAAAATGCTCGAGTCTCCCATTGACTTCAATGGGGTTCGTTATTCGAAACGAGCACCCGAGCATCGGGAAAAATTTGACTCGAATAACGAGCACCCGAGCATTTTAGTGCTCGCTCATCTCTAGTGCTTACCTAATAGTAAGTGGCATTGAGGGTATTATTTACTGTAATCTACTGATTAATGGGGTTGTTTGGGAAAAATTGAACTTTATGGACCTGTGCCTTTTTCATCCTATGTTACTATGTAATTGGATAAGTAATATATTTGTAGTTGTTCATAGAGTGAGACAATTAATAATTATAATTAATTTACCTATTGCCTACATTATTCTCAGGTCTTCTGGCTGGGACCAATGTTCGGCGCCGTATTAGGATCCCTGATATATCACTTTATACTGATTCCAAACACCAAGACCTTCTCCGAAAGAATAGCAATCCTGCGAGGGGAGCTGGAGCCTGAAGAAGACTGGGAAGAGAGGGATATGCGTAGAAGACAATCAGTAGAGTTACACTCACCCCAGACAATACCGAGAAGTGGGCTGACTGAAAAAGTCTGAGTAAATTGGAGAGAAGAAGCACTAAGGTGAACAGTCATAGTGCTTGAGTGAAGGACTTCTGAGTCTGTGCCGCATCTGGTCACAAGTATGTTCGGTTGGATTCAGCACATAATACATAATCATTTAGGGCATGAAAACAAACTGTACGACAAAATAAATCAACAAATCATTGTACATTTTTATCTGTATTCTAGCTAACACATACAGTACAACGGTCCCTTAAAGGGAATGTATCTGCCATATTTTGTGTTACTAATTAAAACCAGATAGTGATACATTTTCTTGTTTCTTTACTACATTTTATTTTCTGATGGTAGATTTTTTTATTATAATTTCTGTGTGATGATGGGGCAGCCATTTTACCTGAGCTACTGTTAATAGCATTCAGACATACTCCTTAAAGCAATCACATGATTCAGAAATCAGCAGCCTTTAGACATTCACTGACTTATATTTGGGAGGGGTTTGTGCGCAGTATGCAGAGGTCACTCTACAGGTAGGAGGAATGTATAAGCTGTGATCATCACCTGTTGTGAATGGTGGATCCTGTGTTATCTACTGTGTATAATGATGTTCCTCTCCATTGTAAACCTTCCTATCATGATAATGAGACGACTGCTGATAAGTGATCTCTACAGAACAGGAAATGCCAGCCTGTGATATGGGTCTGTGGCCTGACTAAAACTGCAAGATATCAGTATTTTTTTAAATATTTAATTTTCAGATGCCATATTCTCTTTAAATGGCATCTCTCAGCAGATTTGTACCTGTGATAGTCGCTGACCTGTTACATGTGTTCTTGGCAGCTGAAGGCATCTGTGTTGGTTCCATGTTCATATGTGCCCGCATTAATGAGAAAAATTATGTTTTCATATATGCAAATGATCCTCTAGGAGCAATGGGGCGTCGCCATTATTCCTAGAGCTGCACCTGCCGCACCCTCTGCACTTTGATTGACAGGACCAAGTGTAATGAAGTTTTCACTGCCTCGCCCCGTCAATCAAAGTGCTGAAGGTGTGGCAGTTGCAGAGAGAGCAGATCCTCTAGGTGTAATGGCAACACCCCCATTGCTCCTGGAGGCTAATTTGCATATATTAAAACTTAATTAATATTTTTTTTTCTCAGCAATATAGGCGCATATGAACACAGATGTCTTCAGCTGCCGAGCTCACATGTAACAGGTCATCCAGCTTCATAGGTACAAATCTGCTGACAGATGTCCTTTAACTTACAGTGACTCAGGTTGCAATATTTTCAACTTAAAACTACATTATACTTGCAGTGCTGCAGACAGTGCTGATCCATGGTGTGACTGGCTTAAAGATCCCCTAAATCAGTAGGTGCATGTTACTGGTAAAATGTCTGTCTACAGCCAATCAATATATCAATCTAGGGGCAGGTAGAGCCAATCAACAGGCATCAAATTGCTGGAGTGCATGCTGTAATTGACTGTCTAGTAACACATCTCTGCAGTACAGTATTTCAGCAACTGTGTTAATGGGTATCTGTCAGCAGATTTGTCCCTATGACACTGGCTGATTTGTTACATGTACACTTGGTAGCTGAAGGCATCTGTGTTGGTCCCATGTTCATAGGGATGTAGCAGGGTTTACGCACAAACTCTTAACTCAAATTTCTTAACTCATCGCATTATCTTGAAACAAACGCCACTGAAAAGCAATTGAAGGTGTTTGCTTAACGCATTTAGTCTAGATAACACGTCTCATAAAGCATGTGTGTTAAAGGGGTTGTCCGAGTCATGAAAAAAAAAAATATAGTACTGTAAATCTGATGGACAGTAATATATAACTAAGTTAAGCAAGTTTTTAGGCAAAAAAAAATCTATATTTCCTCATTTCCCTTGTTCTCTTCTGGTCTTTGTTTACCTGCAGTAACAACAATCCCAATCTGCCCCCCCCCCCCTTCAAAGGAAGTGAAGAATTTAGTGGATGCCCCAGCATATAGCGAAGGCATCCTTGACGGCAGAGTCTCATGGTAGTAGGTTAGGGGATAAGCTGAGCATGGCTTCCTGTTGGGCAGTGTAATATTCCAGCCCGCAGGGGTGTCCAGGGCTCAGTGTTATTTGCTGCTGCCTTACATGGGCTGCTGGCCCCTCCTTCCCCTCTCCTGCAGCCATTCTATGGTGGTTGCTCCTGCCCCTCCCCTAGAGAGAGCCGACGAGAGAGCTGTCCTGGCAGCTATCACTGCCAGGATCCACACTGAAGGACTGGGGGTTCTTGCCCCGGTTGTTGGCAGGCTTGCAGGAGCCCCCTCCTGCTTGACCTGCTTCTGCAGCTGCTGGTGGCTGGCAGACCGCACGGTGCACCCGCCCACCCTGCCTCCTGAGTCCCAGTCTTCCCTCCAGCTCCCTTCATACTGTCCCCAGGTCTAAAAAGCTGTTTCCAGCGCCGGATGGGAGCTCAGCAGCTCTCTGGCCGTGTGCCCTGAGGCCCCGCAACCTGTCATGTTGCCCCGCCCCCATATTGGTGGCTCCGCCCCCTGCCTCATGCTCTCCCGTTCCCCTGCGCTCTGCAGCACTCAGCAGCCAGCTCCCATCTCCCATACTGTTAATAAAGTTATGGCCAATCACCCTTCAGCCTCCTCTTCTGCTGAGGAGCCTAATGCCCCCACTGTTGCCTTTCTCCAGCACCCTGGGGACACTGCACTGTCCACCAATGAGGCAGTGTTAACCCCTCCTTCCCCAGCCACCCTAGCCCCACTTCCTGCTCTGAACCTGCCCTTGCCTGCAGATCTGCTGCCTGCAGATCCACCTGTCGCCCATATGGCTACAGTAGGGCACTCCGCCACCCCACGCATTTGATCGCATTAACCAATCCCCCATGCTCGTGGCTCCGACCGCCATAGTAGGCGCAGGTCGGGATACCACAGACACAGTTGTTCCTGCCACGCTCAAGATCTTAAAGGCGGAATCGTAGATCTGCCCGCTCCAGATCCTCAAGGTGGCGGTCACCTTCTTCATCGGAGGTCAGTTCCTGCAGCGTCAGTTCTGGCAGGTCCCAATCACGTCAAAGGCAGGAGTCTACTCAGTCAGCCAGAAGGTCGTCCCGCGGGGCCAGTCGGGTCAGCGCGGTCTAGGAGCCAGATCTTCCGGTTGTTCCCGTAGAGCCTCCGTCTGCTGGGTCTGGTGGTGATTTTTATTTTACTGGGGTCTGGGGTTCGGCCACCATGGGTTAGCAGTTATTCCCTGCCTTTAAGGCTTGGTTGCCCCAATTAGATCCTGGTTCGCTTTCACCCTCTGCACCCATTGCCCAGGGTAACAAGCCACCCAGGGCCAGCGATCACAAGGAAGCACTATTTCGTGGTCTATGCTCTCTGGGCGCACATTTAGATGATGAGACCAAAGCTAAAATTTGGAAAAACCAGTACATTGACATATGGGCTTTAATTACTGTCGACCCGCACACGGTCAACAAAGATTGCAGGTCCAACTCCGACCGATTTATTGATCACAGGACTAAGGTGGCTCATACCATGGGAAGTAGGCTTCCGGCTTTCTGAATTTTAGGGTATGTCATTCCACGCTGAACGCTGCTCTAAATTATTTGTCTACATGGATTCCATATACAGCGCCTACAAGGCACATGGAAGATCTGCTTGGTGGTGGTATGACAAGGAATTTCGAGGCGATTGGGCCTTAACCCGGACATCGGTTGGGGGTCAAAGCCACGGATTTTTGGCTCCATCTGATGATGGCCCAATGAACCTACCCGTTTCCAGCAGCAGCCGCTGGCCCCACCACTAGTGGACAAATTCTTTGCATTATGTAAGTACAAACATGAGTGTTCTGCATGTGCGGACCTCATTCCACCATCCTCTGTCCACGAACCCCCTCTGCAAATTCACCTCGGTTTTTTGTTTGTTTTTTACATCCCCTTTTATTTTTTCAGTTCACCCACCTATGCAGACAATTTCCCCTCCGCTAAGCACAACCCAAACACGTAAAAAAAAAAAAAAGGAGATTTGGTTGGGTAGAATTGTTGGTCCATTTACATCTTCCCCTTTTTCTAACATACGGGTTTCCCCTTTAGTTTTCATCACCTTTCCTTCCCCAAGGGAGCCTCAGTAAATGACGGCTTTTCAAATTACAAGGCCTCTGTTTCTTTACGTTTCCTTAGTTCAGGACACGGGCAGGGGACGTTGATGGCGAAATCTGAATTATTACTATGACACCTGTCTTCCCATGGGTTGCTCTATTTCATGTCATTTTGATTTATTTAGGTCTTTTTTGGAATGGATTATTCGTTACGAGATAGGTTCTCATATCATTATTCATTACCTTGATTTCCTTTTTGTTTTCCCGGGCGAGTTTTCCCAGTGAAAATTTCTGTTAGACACTTTTTGTTTTTCTGTTTTTTTATGGCCCGTTTTGGAGTCCCTCTTTGAGCAGATACGACCTTCAGCCTGTCCACCTCCATTATCTTTCCGGGTATTGAGATAGTCTCCTTGCAATAATTTTCATCCCCCCCCAGGACACGCTGTCAAACCTCCTTGCCCTTATTGAAGGTTATTACTGGGTTAAATCCGTCACCCTTAGGCAGCTCTAGTCCCTTTTGGGCTCCTGGCTTTTGCATGCAGGGTTATGCCCATGGGCAGGGTTTTCTCCAGACGGTTATCCCTGGCCACGAGGGGAGGCTCCAAATCTGAGCACCATGTTCGATTAACCCTGCGCTTGAAGTGTGATCTCCACATTTGACGCGACTACCTTCAGTCTTATAATGGACACAACTCCTGGCAGCTTTCCGACACTTCCAGCCCCAATCTATCCCTATTTACAGACGCCACAGGTTCCACCAGTTTTGGGACTATTTTGGGTTGTGAATGGTGTTCTGTCTCCTGGCCACCTCAGTGTCGGACGGCTGGCCTCTGCTCCAATATTACTTTAGTAGAATTATTTCCTTTCATTGTTGCCATTGAATTGTGGGCCTACAAGCAGCGAAAAAGGCGGGTTTGCTTTCAGATGGACAATATGGCGGTCATTTATTGTATTAATAGATTGACCTCCTCCTCCCTCCGTGTTATCTTTGTTACGTCACCATGTCCTTCATTGTTTGCAATTCAACATTTGGTTCCGGTCTTCCCATGTCCCGGGCATTAGCAATACTGCCACTGACACTCTCACATTTTTGTTGGCAGGAATTCCGAGAGCTTGTGATGGATGCTGCTCCTGAGGGTCGTCTGTGCCGTCCTCATCTTGGAACCTACCGATGACCAACTGATGCCCCTTGTACAAGCTTCAGTTGCACCTGGGACCTGGTCTGGTTATGGTAAGGCATGGGCAGATTGGCGGGGGTTGACGGGCAACCTGCCACTTCACACATACTCGCCTCCGAGTCACTGTTAATTATTTGCTTAAGTTGCACGATTCAGGCATCTCTGCCGTCGTTGTGCAACTGCGTTTGTCAGGCCTTAGTTTCCACTTTCAGCTGAACGGGTGGGCGGATGTCACCAAGGCTTTCATAGTTTGCCAAGCTCTTAAGTGCTGGCGGAAGGAATATGTTCGGCGTAGACGCCCCGTTTCGTATCAGCTCCTTACTCAATTGATCCAAGTACTGCCCCAGGCTGTTCTCTCCTGTCGAATTTTTACTTTTCCAAGTCGCTTTTTGCCTTGCATTTTTGGTGCTTTCAGAATTGACAAACTCCTTTCTCAGTCCAGGTTCACCCCAGTGACGTCAGGCCAGCTGATGTGTCAGTCTCTGATGCTGCCGTCTGCATTTGTGTCCGTAGTTAGAAAACTTGCTTTCGGGTCCTGGATTTCCCTTTATCGCATTGAGGGCCCGATTTGCCCTTACCAGGCCGTGGTGGATTTCTCCGCTTCTCAAAGCGGGGGCGATTCCTTTTTATGCTACGCCTGTGGGTCACCCCTCACCCGTTTTCAGTTTTGCTAAATTTTCCGTTGCTTCCTTGCTATATTGGGCTTTAACCCTTCGGAGTACGGCTCCCATTCTTTTAGAATTGGGGCGGCTACAGCGACTGCCAGGGCTGGGGTGCCGGATTCAGAAGTTCAGCGTATTGGTAGGTGGAAGTCGGCATGCTTTGCTTCTTATGTTTGCCCTCAGCTGTTATTGTAATTTCTCTTTGCGGATCCCCCACTGCCCACGGTTTGTTTTCTGGGGCATTCCTATATTCTATGGGCCAGACAAAGAGCGAAGTTCAGGCCGGATGTCCGAAGCCTGGTTTTCCATCATTGTTTCTAGGGTCACGTGGCAGGACGCTAGGGACGTGGGTGCGGTTGAGAGAGCCAGGTGTACCGTTAGTGCCCGGATCCTTCTCTATGTCTGTTCAGCGGGTGGGGTAGTACGTCATCGCCAGCTTGAGGGGGACAACCAATGCCTGATCAGGACTGATGTGGTGCACCTAAATTATATTGGCCTTGATATATTTCTCTCTGGACTTAGAATGGGGAGGAACAGGCCTTGTTTCTGTTGGGTGGGGGTCGGAGCACCGTGTAGAGGTACATGGGCTCCTCCGTGGAGGTCAGTTGTCAAAAATGCTAAGAACGGAAGGGGAAGGCGGACTTGCCCACTGTGGGTTACAGTGGTTGGCATAGCGCTTCTTACCCTCCTGGAAATGGTTTTGCGGTTTTGATAAATGTTTTGGTGGTTTTGAGAGAATAAGAAAAATAAAGCTGTGACCGACCCTCACTCCAACAAACAAGTTGCCTCGTGTTTTATTTATTGGTTAAGGCCATTGCCTAGGGGTAAGTTGCGCTATGCCGCACCCGGCTAAGGTTACATCTTAGAAGATCCTTAACAGGGTTACAGGAAGACATGCAGTTGATGGGTAGTTGTCTTTTGATCTACGTAGTCCAGCCCTGAGTGAAATGTCTGCCTGCTAAGATACTCAGCAGCATGTTGTATGGTAGATGTAGAAGGAAGTGTGGGTGCCGCCTATAATATATGCATATACCCATATGTATATGCATATATGGGTGGCCCCAAATTGAGGGTCTGTGGCCCCATGGCCACGTAGGCCTGAAGCCCTGGTGGATGTGGTTATCCACCAGGTGCTCTAACTGTATGTGTGTGTATATATATATAGATATGTGTGCATGAGCCCCATTAACATGCACCCATGTCTATATATATTTATATAATTGTCCGTTTATATAATGAGCCCCATTTCCATAATGCCCCCTTCATCCTTACATGCCCCCTTTATAATGATAATAATGCCCCCTGTTCCCCTGTTCATGCCCCCTTTCATCTATATATGTCCCCCTTTATCATCCAATAGTATATAGATGCATGTACATGATCCCCAGTTATGTACATGTATCTATATACATGTAATAGCCAGGGTGCCCCCCCATAGCCCCCAGCAGATGGACAATGGCCATCTGCTGGGGATAGCTGGAGACATGGGACTGGACTAATTAGTCCAGTCCCAGGTGCTTCAAAGGGACAGAGGATCGATATGATCTTCTGTCCCTTCTGTTAATTACCCTCAGCGCTGCTGGGGGCAATTAACAGGACAGGGAAACAATAGGTTTCCCTGTCTCTGCATGGCGCGTACCTCCGGCGCTTGTAATTACAAACGCCGGAGATACGGTGCGCTCCCCAGGCGGAGGATCAAAGAGATCCTCCGCCCGGGAAACAGCGCGCGTCGGCGCGGTGACATCATAGCACCGCGCCGGCGCTCGTGCACACAGCTGCCGGCACGCTCGCTCGCCGGCAGCGCGGGAGCACGGGAGCGAGCGCGACTGGGTTTAAATAACCCGATCGCGCTGCGCTCTTCAGTTGAGCCGTGCTTCCCCATCAAGAAGACCCCCCCTGGAGACGAGCAGCCAGAAGAACAAGCATCCCCTGGAACAACCCCCCGGAAGGCTGAGTACCCCTGCTGCCACCAATAACCCCTGCTGTATCTCTGAACCCCTGGAGCCCTAACCCCTGCCCTGCAAACTTTACCCCAGCTGCCCTGTATTCCACCATCCTGCCCATACCATCCTGGAGCCTGCCATTTACCCATCCCTGCATTAACCCCTGGTGCCCTAACCCCTGCCCTGCTGCTGATATAACCCCTACTCTACTGTTGCCAGTTAACCCCTGCCCTGTTGCCTGAACCCCTGGACCCTACCACAGCCCTGCTGTACCCCTGCCCTGATTTAACCCCTGTACTCCGGCCCTATTTTCCTTTGAATTAACCCTTACCTTGCCCTACCATTTAACCCCCGCCTTGCCCTCCTGCCTTGCTGTACTCCTGCCCTACCATTCAACTCCTGTACAACCCTATACCGTTAACCCCTTCCCTGCCATAACCCCTTGTTACTGTAATTAACTCTTTGTTCCCAGGGATAGTGATTTAGATTAGGCTGGGGAGGGCTGCTTTATATGTGTGAGTGTGTTTTGTTTAGTTAGTATTGTGGTTGGAGTTAACGGGATTGTGTAGTGTAGTTAGGGATTATTACTGTATTGTTAATAATTAATAAATAGTGTTATTATTTATAATACAGTGTACAGTATTTATTGCAGTGTTAACGTGTATTTTGAGTCCCTTTTAGGTCGTGTGAAAGGCAATAGAGTAGCACTTAGGCATAAATAGGCGGAACTAGCGAAAGCGGGTTTACGTCTATTTATGTATATTAATTATTGGTACATCCCAAAATACCAATAATTAATATCCCCTACTACAGTAGAACTACAAGTTCCAGCTGTACAATGACATTACTGATGCACACAGGAACTTCCCCCTTCCCC
Source organism: Rhinella marina (assembly GCA_900303285.1). Lineage (NCBI taxonomy): Eukaryota > Metazoa > Chordata > Amphibia > Anura > Bufonidae > Rhinella > Rhinella marina. The sequence goes on from ONZH01017757.1 coordinate 91,303, forward strand.
CTTCTTGTGCAATACTCTGCAGATCTCCTCCAGTGTTAGCTCTGTGTTTACAGGATGAGGAGGGCAGATCCTATGTCTTTTCATTGCCTGTAGCTACTGTTGTAAAGCCTTGAGCCCTGTGTGTGTTCTGGCTGAAGGGGTTAATGTTTTATCTGAAAGAATCCAGGGAGAGAGCAGAGATCAGGAGCCGGCAGAGCAGGGGGGCTTGGCCAGCACAGTGACGCCTCGTGTACAGACTCTTATCTGCTTGTGCACGAATATGAGAAGAGCAGGCAGAAAAGCTGACATCACAGGTCATGTGACCCTGAGTGAAATCTGAGAAACCAGCAAGTTTAGAAGCACAAAGTGCTGGAAAAGCTATTATATTTGATTAGTTAGATACATACAAATGACAAAAAAATAACTCAGACAACCCCTTTAAGGGGCCATTCAGACGGCCATAGTATTGCGGATCTGCTCAAAATGCTTATTCTTGTCCGCTGTTGCAGACAAGAATAGGACATGTTCTATATTTTCTTGCGGAGCAGCAACTTGGCAAGATCCCGTGCCGGCCATTGTAGTGAACGGGCCCGCACCTATTCCGCAATTTTGCGGAATAGGTGCGGACCAGTTCACACGGTCGTGGGAGCGGGCCCTTACTTAGTCTACTACATCTGTATGTGCCTGCATTGATTAGCTTCTAGGAGCAATGGGGGCATTGTCATTTACTCTAGAGGCTCTGTTCTCTCTGCATCTACCGCACCCTCTCCACTGTGATCTACAGGGCCAGGTGTGGTGATGCTTTCACTACCTGGCCCTGTCAATTAAAGTGCAGAGGGCGCTGCAATTGTAGAGAGAACTGAACCTCTAAGTGTAATATAAAGACTGAGATCGCTACTGAGGAAGGGGACAGGTCCCCGAAACGCGTCTAGAAGTATTGCCAGTCCCATTGATGCACAAGGAGGCAATAAGCAATAAGCGACACATAAGAACAAGCGGATGAAGGTGAAGAAAGACTGCTGAAAACAGAGCACTACACACTGTAAGAGATTACGGCTACCCAGAAGTTGACAATAGTGAAGATCAAGACCCTACACTACATCGGATGGTGAGGCGGCACGTGCCCAGTGCACAGACCAGAACGCTGAAAACCACATATAAACTGAGCGACAACTCAGCAACTAACAGCCACACACCAGGAACCAAACAGCAACTGAGTGATCATTCACTAACCAACATCTGCACGAGCAAGAGCACAGTGAGTAGCAGAAGTACTGTATACAATGATTGCTCTGCAGTAAGACCACTGTGAAACACTATGTTCAATAATAATTGACTACATAAACAGAGGCACAGCTTATTATTGGAACTACTACATAACTTGCTTTCAAGTGAAACATCAAGTGCCACATACATACTAAAATAAAATAAGATATATATGAAAGTTATATATATCTTGCCCAGTTTTGGTACTTGACATTTATCAATAAGGAATATCAATTAAAGGACTCTGCATATGCTATCATAAGGGCACTATCAGCAAACAAAAGTGCATATATATATATATATATATATATATATATATTACTATAAATATATATACTACTATAAATATATTGGTTGAAAACAACTACCCTATTTGGGTTATGTGTCTGTAATATAAAGAATTACCTACCAAATGGTAAACTGTAATTGCTCAAAGCGCAAATAGCACAAAGAACAATTACGAAGATTGTCTGCTTTTCTATATTATTTTATTTTTTTATGTTAATTTTATATATCTATTTTTATACATTTGATGTTGTGTTAGAATTGATTTCATTAGTATATTTTTTATATTAAATATTTTAAATAACTCGCCTTGAGAGGTGATTACATATACTTCTCTAATAATTCACAGCTCTTAAGCAGTGGGAGCATCATATTCTCATCACTCAGCTTTTAAGGTGCCCCATAGTTCAAGGGGTGAGCTAATATATATATATATATATATATATACAGTACAGACCAAATGTTTGGACACGCCTTCTCATTCAAAGAGTTTTCTGTATTTTTGTGACTATGAAAATTGTAGATTCACGCTACAATGGTATTCCAACAGTTTTGAAGGAGTTCCCAGAGATGCTTAGCCAGTGGAAATCTGTGCTTTGGTTTGATGAGTCCAAATTTGAGATCTTTGGTACCAACCACCGTGTCTTTGTGCGACGCAGAAAAGGTGAACAGATGGACTCTACATGCCTGGTTCCCACCGTGAAGCATGGAGGAGGAGGTGTGATGGTGTGGGGGTGCTTTGCTGGTGACACTGTTGGGGATTTATTCAAAATTGAAGGCATACTGAACCAGCATGGCTACCACAGCATCTTGCAGCGGCATGCTATTCCATCCAGTTTGCGTTTAGTTGGACCATCATTTATTTATCAACAGGACAATGACCCCAAACACACCTCCAGGCTGTGTAAGAGCTATTTGACCAAGAAGGAGAGTGATGGGGTACTACGCCAGATGACCTGGCCTCCACAGTCACCAGACCTGAACCCAATCGAGATGGTTTGGGGTGAGCTGGACTGCAGAGTGAAGGCAAAAGGGCTAACAAGTGCTAAGCATCTCTGGGAACTCCTTCAAGACTGTTGGAATACCATTTCAGGTGACTACCTCTTGAAGCTCATCAAGAGAATGCCAAGATTGTGCAAAGCAGTAATCAAAGCAAAAGGTGGCTACTTTGAAGAACCTAGAATATAAGACATATTTTCAGTTGTTTCACACTTTTTTGTTAAGTATATAATTCCACATGTGTTAATTCATAGTTTTGATGCCTTCAGTGTGAATCTACAATTTTCATAGTCATGAAAATACAGAAAACATGTGGCAAAACATATGGCACCAACACAGATGCCAAGTGCACATGGAACAGGTCAGCCAGTTTCATAGGTACAAAACTGCTGACAGATGCCCTTTAACATTAGAAACTAGAAATTAGAGGTCAAGGTTGACAACTTCTCACAAAATCACAGCCATAATAAACCTTTGAGCTTGTAAATTACAGATGTGTGCTGCCTATTGCACTGATAACATCACATCAGCAGGAATGACTGTGAACTGTAAATGATAGTTACAATCACAATATCCTGCCCATCTCCTCCAGCATCAAAAATATCAAGGACATATCCATTTGTTTTCACAGACGCTGGAAAAAAGTCACCAATTCTAATGAACTGTCCTAGAATTTATAGATGGTTGGCTGGGGGGATCGCTGTAATAAAATTTCTTGCAAAATGTTTGTTTTTTGAAGTTAATAAATCACATTGCAAGACGTAAATTGGATATAAGCAGTGAAATCACCTGCCTAACGATGATATGTAAGTGTCCTACACAATGTTATGTTCTATTTATATATTGTATATCTAGATAGATAACGGTTTGTAGCAAATTCCCATAATGCTTTGCTTAAAGGAGCAGTCGATGAAGATGATGTTATACCCAGTGCAGGGTCTGAAGGACAATGCATCACTGAGATTTATCAAAACTGATGTAAAGGAAAACTGGCTTAGTTGTGCATAGCAACCAATCAGATTGATCCTTTTATTTTCCAAAGGAGCTATGAAAAATGAAAGGTGGAATCTGATTGGTTGCTATGAGAAACTAAGCCAGTTTTCCTTTACACTAGTTTTGATAAATCTCCCCAAATGTCTTTCAGTGGCTTTTAAATGTCAATCACCTGTCATAACACAATTTTCTGACAGAACTTTAGATGCCCTCTTGATTCCTTTGCCAGCCCCTCTGTCAGCAAGGGTGCACATAGTGGCTTGGGGCAACCCTTAATGCACTTAACTGTTCATGTTTTATATAGATTAAAAACACTTTTTCTCCAGAATGAAGCAATCATTACAGGTATCATTACAGTCAGCTGGGTAAGGCCTCAAAGGCCTTACTTCTGCTTTAACAGTGAATTTTCTGACAGACTCCTTTTAAAGGCTTTGTACACTTCAGGGGCATTTTTTGTTATGATTGCATTTTACTCGTTTTGGGCTAAAAAAGTAATTTTTTCAGCTGGTCTTCATTAAAAATATTGAGCTGTTCTGTCACAAAGGGTTAACTGTTTTTCTAGCTGTGTGTTACTTTTTACTTTCACTTTGTGCTGGTCATCTAATAAACCATATCTCTAAATTACTAAAAGGTCATAAACACTTATTTGAGCCATATTCTTTTCAGTAAGGTAAGAACTGAACTATAATGAGTGGAACAGAGTGAAAATTCAGATCCTGCTACTAGATAAACTCAAGGCTGCACAAAGACAATGGTTCAACATTTTCAATAAAGACCAATTGAAAACATGATTTTTTAGCTCAAAATGAGTACAATACAATAATTTAAAAAAATGCCCCCAAAGATGTACATAACCTTTAAAGAGTAACTAAACTTTTAATTAAGTTTTTGTAAAATGTCCTTAATGCCCTAATAACCCTTTTTGTAATATACTTTATTAATGGATTTTTAATTTTTTCCTTTAAAGTTTTCCTTCCCTAAAGCGCTAATTTCCTGTAAGCTTTAAATTCACTATTCGCCACACCGCTGACTTCTCAGTGTTGTATACGGATTACGGAGTCTACAGTTTATCAAATGGGCCTCAGTGCATGGAGTACGGGCAGGAGCACACATTGCTGCTTCTGCCTGTTCCCCCTGAAAGTTTACTAAATGCTGGCATAGCACTTGGCTACCCTGTAACCATGTGCTATGCCAGGATTAGCTGAAAGGAGTGGCTCCTGCCTGTGCCTGCTTCGTTAATTTAAGAGTTCTGCATGTCAGCTAATCCTGGCATAGCACATGGTTACAGGGATGCCAGCAATTAATAATACTCGGGGGGAACAGGCAGGAGAAGCAATGTGTGCTCCTGGTCATATTCTGTGCCCTTCAGCCCCAATGATAAACTGTGACAAGTCAGTGGTGTACAGAAAAGTGAAATTAAAGTGCACAAAAAGGGATGGAAGGTGCGCCTTAGGGATGGAAAACTCTATAAAAAAATTGAAAATATATTAATAAAGTATATTGCAAAAAGTATTATTAGGGCATTTAGGACATTTTACAAAAAACTTAAAGAATTTTTTTATTCCATGTTCTGCTAGAAATGTACATGATGTAATCTGTAGTGAATGTCATTTTCTTACCAGTGTCTGTATTTTTGAGTTATATCTCCCTGATGTTTCTCATCTGTGTCATGTGACTAGGAATCAGACCCAGCAACGCACACAGCATCTTATGTGTGGACAGGATGTCTAATTCTCTATGCATTCCTATGGGAGCCTCACTTTCAGTCTCATAGGAATGAATAGAGCAGTAACTGGCTTCCTGTCCTGGGTCAGTTGGAGGTCAGGGAGTTGGTCAATACAGTCAGTACAATAAGAAGAGAGGGGATAACTCATAAATACAGTCTCTGATAAGAAGATTGCATTCACTACAGATTATATCATGCACGTTTCTAACAGGTCAGAGAATAAGACATTTTGCGGGAGTTCTTCTTTAATTAATAGTTTAGTTACTAGAGATGAGCGAATATATTCGTAAAGATTCGTTATCCGCGCGGATATTTGCGTACTCATAAGTATTCATTACTCGGCCGAGTAGCGTGTGAAATTCGTGTTTTTTTTTAACTCCTCCCTGCATGTTTAGCGCCTATTTCTTAGCCAATAAACATGCAGGGAAGCCTGGGGGACCTACTACCTTTTCTACGTGTCTAGGAGTGATTGGCAGGTGACGTGCTATTATATATATGCGTACGCCCGGGGCTCGGATCACACACCTTGTGGTTTTAGGAGAGGGAAAGAGTGTGCGTATGATAGGGATAGCAAAAGCGTACAAAATATCTGATATATAAGCGTACAAAATATCTGATATATAAGCATACGAAATATCTAAATCTGAGTTGATCTAAACATAAGTGATAAATCCTGACACACATGACTATTAACTTCCATTAGATCGTAATCACCCAGCTTTCTTAGAGTCCTGATCAACAAGTTGTCATTCAAAAATCTCAGAAAGTTGAGTGACAGCTTCTCTATGCTTGCAAGTGGTAATGGTTTCACTGTCTTGAATTCATACGCAACAGCGTATAGAGTAAATTATACGTAGCAATAGCGTACGCTTTATCGGACAAGGTCCTGTCGCTCCTTGTACTGTCTCTGCCTGCTCCATGCATGCTGCCCCTGGTGTTCCCTATCCATTTCCGTAGTGTTTCCACCACTTTCAGAGGTTTTCAGGTGTTTAGGCAACCTTGCCTGCGAAGAACTTGGGTCCCCTGCAAAAATGCTCGTATCTCCCATTGACTTCAATAGGGTTCGTTATTCGCTACGAATATACGAAATTTTGGAAAAGTTCGTACCTAGTACCGAGCACACGAGCATTTTAATATTCGCTCATCTCTCTTCTCTTTAAGTCCTGAGAAACGCCTTTAGTCCTGAGAAACATGTCCGGTGTTTCGGCTGCATCTCCTGGACCGATCTGCTCCTCTGACCCAAACTCACTGCATCATAGTGATTTACAGGCAATTAATTCCTATCTGACCCTGGGTCTATTATACTGTACCCACATCATTGTGCGTACAATACAATAGACCTGCAGTTAGATAGGAAGTGACTGCATCGTAACTCAATATGATGTGGTGAGTTCAGGTCAGAGGAGCAGACGGTCCAGGAGATGCAGATGAAACAGAGAACAATCGTATTTCCCGAATAGAGTCCTTAGTGACATGTTCTCATTCATGATCATAATTATACTTCAGGAGCAAATAGCATCATTTATGAATTTCATGATGTGCTGCCATGCAGAAGGAATTAAAATGTGACCTAACATTATGTATTTTATTATTATCTATTTCAAATGGTTCAGGAAGCCGTAAAATAAATATATCTGTAAATGTATTTCATTAGGTGAAACACGAGGGAAGGATGAGGAGATGGATACACTGAAGCCTAAATCAAAGTAGTGAGGCAGATTAAGCACAAATGCGATATTTTATGTTGAAATCATGAACAGATTAAATAGGGGCAATAATATTTTCCATTCAGCTAAAACATCATATCCCTAAATCTTCTCACTGTATTACAAACTGCTAATAAAAATTATCTGAAGAGAAACCATCTCTCTATGGAATGTTCTTGGAGGCAATCCAAAATTCACAGTGGTGATGAAATACAGAAAGAAATGTCTTATCGTGATTATGTTTTATATCTTACATTTTACGAGACGGTTTAAATGCAAAATCATCTTATCTATATTTTATTTATAAATGTTGCAGAAATAAGGAAGTTGTCTCCTAAGGTGAAACTCACCCAACCGTGAATTTATAGAAATTAATGGCAATTTAAAAATCTTGTAAGACCTTGTGCACCTAGATGTATTACGTCTCCGTGGTGTATTTTGAGGTGCATGGGGTCTTAGTGTATGTCTTTGTGTCCCAGATTTTATACAGAGGTTTTGGAATCTGACAGATCACATTCTGTATCACAAAGAATTATTTTCCCCCCAGATATATGGTAACCAAGCATCATACGACAGCTCATAGAGTACCTTCAATTTTGTACCTTGAACTCCATGTGCTACAATACAGCATACTGCACTCAGCATGTCAAATAGCAGGAGTGCGACTATAGGGCGTGCAGATGCAATATCCCACTGCTATGGCAGTGCTCTACTGCCAAAAGGGTTCAAATGTATACTATGCATTAACTGTATGTAACTCGCACAAGGAGTTAACAGGCCTTACTAACCATAGCTAGATATAGCTGTTTCCACCCTCCCCATAGGGAACAATGATTGAGTGTCTAGACAGACACTTGAGTAAACAGAAGCAAAAAGTACAACTGTGCAAAAGATTCAGCAGAAAATGTATAGCAAAAAAAAAAAGCAAAATATATTTATTGAAGGGTATACGAGTGTTGAGAGGAGGTGCGTGCAGAAATTCTGTGGAGATAATCTGTCTTATGGACTTTTGGGCTCTTCAGCTCACTTGTCTAGAAGATGAAAGGCTTTGGGAGTCTGGACATACTTTATAGGCAGATTGTGAAGTTTGCTAAGGCCCACATCCTGCTGATGGGAGACGTGCTGCATCCATATTTCTGGATGCTTAAATGTAGGATACAAAGGTGCAGAGCGAGGAAAATTTCTTCAGAGAAAAACCTTGGCCTGTTAACTGCCTTTGCAGCAGTAAGAACTGAAAGATCTGTGAAACTGCAACACTGTAGAAGATCTGCCTATCCATGCAAAGTCTGAAATGTGAATGATGTGATGGGACATATATATCACCTGAAAATATAAGTGATCCAGATCTGCTGTACTATCAGTTCAAAAGGCCCAAACATGTTATTAATCGATTAATAGAAGCTGTCAATACAGTGGACTCAGGATGAGAGCAAACCCCTTGCTTTCTCCAGGCCTGCTCACCAGTGTCTGGTTGCTATGTATTAATGTAGATACATAGTAGCTTTCAAGAGGGTATGCAAATGAGCTCTTAGCAAGCTCTGCCTCTAATGCCACCAGATGATTCTATAAGTTAATGATCAACCTTTTAAATAGGTCTTGAGACATGATTGGATAATAATTAAGCCAGCATCTCATATACAGACAGCTGTTTTGGGGTGATTGGATAGGATAGCTACCTCATCTCAAATGGCATTAGAGGCAGAGCCTGCTAGGAGCTTATTTGCATACCCTCTTCCCAGAAGCCCAGAGGAGCATTGCCTGGCCTATAAGACTCCTTGCACCGAATCGGTGCTAATCTTGACCAACACCTCTTGCCCAGTTAAGCCAGTACACTCTGCTCTGCACTGATGAGAGGTAATCGCTCTGAAACAGTTGTCTGTAGATGAAATGCTGGCTTGTCTCAAAGCCTTTGAGTCATGTCTCAAAGCCTGTTTAAAAGGTTGAACATTGACTACATAGCTACCTTACATCTCGTAGCATTACAGGCAGAACTTGCTGTCCTCATTTGTATATCCTCTTCCCAGAATTCCAGAGGAACGTTGCCTGGCCTATAAGACTCCTCATGCCTATTAGGCACTCTCCGTAAGGAGATATAGTATTCCCCAAATGGTAGCTGTTAGTCACTGGTGAGGGATATGTGTCCTCTCTTCCTACTAGGAATACATGCATGCTTGCCCAAGTTGGGTCTGCTATTAAACTTATTTATTGATGATATGGTATTGATAGCACTGCTGCTATTTTTGCAGATGACACCAAGCTATGTAATCGTCTATAAAAGATATTGAAAGAATTGCAATCTGACTTGAACAAGCTGACAAAGTCTCGCCCAATACAGGTGACTATTTACCAGCACAGTCCCAACTGGGATCCACTAAACTTCAATAACTTCACTCGATGAGTTTTAAAATACAGCCAGAAATCTCCAGACAGCCACAGAGAAACTACCCTTCATTACATGTCACAGTACAATAAAATATGGCAAATTCTATACATTATTAACATTTCCCTTGTAATGTGGGGCATGGCCTAGCTCTCATGGCATAAGGAAGCAAGATCTGTGGGCTCCTGGTGCATCCTGCAAAGTATCCTGTCCCAACTTCTGCCTGGGGATACCTGCTTCTATGGGACACGTGGAGGAGGTCTGGGAACCTAGCTAACCTTGGGAGAAGAAGGTTGTGGAGATGGTGAGCTGCGTAGTGACTGGAGTGTTTGTGTCTTCTTGCCCAGGTTGACTGCCCTGCTGCTACTTTCCCGTTCCGTGTCTTTTGATTTTGATAAAATCCGAGTAAGAATCACAGGGGTGGAACGCAGCCTAAGTGACTTGGAGGATGTGACACGAGTGGGCTAGAATCAAATTGGAATCTTACAACAGTAGGTCAAACTGCAGACTAGAGAGGAAGACGCAATAACATTTGCATTCTGGGTCTACCTGGGCTGGTGAAGGGCACTACTCCAGAAATCTTATATAAATATATATATATATATATATATATTGGCTCCTATCACTCTGTCTTGTTTTGTCATTGAGCAGGCACACAGAGTTGTCTCCAAACCCTTGCCTCTGGGAGCTCCTGCTAGACATTTCATTTTTTAATTTTTGAACTATCGAAACAGTGATGCCATATTGCTGGCCGCCAACCAGAAAGAAACTTTCAAGTATGAAAACATCAGATTGTCCTTTTACCAGACTTTACCTCTGTGGTCCAGAAAAAATGGCGTCATATTAATATTATTGAATGTTAGGGTTCTCAACAATATGATTAAATGTTCTCTGATTTTCAACTAAAAGGGTATAATCGATATGTTGTTTTAAAAGAAATGCTTCTAAGGGAGAAGAAAATACTGTCCCTCAAATGTACCTGTGTAGGCCATGCCTATCAAAAAATATTTTCTAATTATGCTAGAGGTATTTCTATTTTAGTCACAAAAAGCCTCCCTTTTCAATACCTGTCAGTGAAGTTAGATGTTTCTCGATGTTATGTTATCCTCCATGCCACTATTAGGGGAATGGACTATTTAACTATAGGACTCTGTATTCCTCCTTCTTTCCATGGGGAAATCCTAGATCATATAATGCGGAAAATAGCTCTATTTCCGGTTGTCCCTTGTATTATAATGACAACTATAATGCAGTTCTGAATCCTTTGCGGGATAGATTATGTCTGCAGTCCACTCACAATAGGTCCCTATTGCATTAGGTGGAGGCCCAAGTCTTGGTAGAGGTATGGGGACATTTTTATCTTATGTCTTCACAATTCTCCTGTTACTCTGCCCCAATTTTGTATTACTCTGCCCTACGTATATCCTTCTAAAGTCTCTTTTGTGAAGGCTTATATGTCTCGTTTTTTAGCTGGGATTGCCCTTCCATCTTTTTCATGAGGATAAGTCTTGGCGGCTCCCATCACTGATGCTAAAATCACATTGGTTATTGGTTTCCTCGCTGCGAGGAAGGCTCATGGTTTGGATGACTTTCCGACTAAGTAGTATAAGCTTAATACTGAGATCCATAGGGCAAGACTTCAAAAACTCATTGATTATGAATTTGAACACCAGTCTTTGCCTTCATCTTTTTTAGAAGCAACGATTGTAGAGATATGCAAGCCGGGGAAGCCTTCAGACCAGTGTAGCTCATATAGGCCTATCTTACTTTCAAATTTTGATGCTAAAATTCTAGCAAAAGTCCTGACATAATGCTACGGGAAGTGATCTTGTTGGTCATGGAGGTTGATCAATCCGGTTTCATGCTGAAGAAAACTACTGATATAAACATAAGGCACTTAAGTACACTAATCTCCAGGTTAAACACATCAATTCGGGAATGAGAGTTTTGGCCTCTTTAGATAATGAAAAGGCCTTTGGTTCTGTGGAATGGAAGTGTGGGAGACACTGAAATATATAGATTTCCCTTGAGATCTTTGATGGCTGTGTTTTTTTTTATCAAGCCTTTATGGCCTGACTGAAAGACAATAGTTATGTTTTGGATCCCTTCCCCCTTGGTAAGGGTACCAGACAAGGATTTCCCTTATACCCGCTGCCTTTTGCACTAGTTATGGAGCCATTGTGCGTACACATCTCTACTAACTCTAAAATAGAAGGATGGGAAGTGTTGGGTATCACCAAGAAATTATCATTATATGCAGATGATATGTAGGTATATCTGACTGACCCAGGAGAATCCGTACAGTCAATGAGTTTGGTAAATTTTCTGGTTTACCTGTAAATGGGACAAATCTAGTCTCTGTTTAATTGATGATGTGGATCCCACAAAGATTTCACTACACTCTAAGTTCCAAGTTGTAGAGCACTTTAAATATTTGGGGATAACCATGCATAGGGACATTAGCAGTTTTTATCAACTTAATGTGATGCCTACCATGGAATATATTACTAGAAAGATAGAGGCATGAGAGAATCTGCTGCTGTCTTTGATAGTCCACATTAACATTGTCAAAATGATACTTTTACCCAAACTATTGTATTTATATAGGACAGCTTCCTTGAAATTACCTAAGTTACATTTTAATCGTATAGACAAACTTTTGACCCCCTTTTTGTGGAGTAAGCTCTTTCCCAATTTGACTAGGAAAACGCTCCAGGCTATGTGTGCTCATGGGGATTAGTGCTCCCTAATTTTTCTGTTTATTATGAGGTAGTACAACTGAACTATCCGGCTTGGTTGATCAGAGCTGATGCAAGCAACCCAGCAGTAGTGTTGGAGGCAGCCCTAGTGGGATCCTTTGAAGTACTTGCAAATCTAGTATACATGAAAGGGGCATATACGACCAGTCATTACACTTCTACCATGGCCGCTACAGTAGGTCTTTGTGTTACCTGGGTGGATACCCATATGGTTTAGGAAGATGGGGAAGCTTGATCACCATACATTCCACTATGGCACAAGTGTAGTTTGCTGGAGCTGTTCTATCACTTGCTAGTTTGAAGCAGGAATTTAATTTGCCACAACATAGTCTCTACGTATATTTTCAGCTTAGGCATGCTTGTATGGGAAAATTTGGCAAGGGTGCACTGGTGTTGAAATGTGGATCTATAGAGTTGGTGGCAAGCATCCAATTGTCCAAACCTGTTTTGACATTTTATGCGGTGTTAAAGTGTAACAGCCGTTTCATTTTTTATACCCTAATGGTATAGTACACCCTGCTGTATAAATGCTTTTGTGCTTCATAATTTAATCTTTTTCAGTTTCACCTCATACTACTTTCACATTGAGCAGGCCTCTTCTCACAGCGTTGTCATGTGCAAGCTGTCTCCTCTATGATATAAACAAGAGATGGGGAGAGCACTGGGAGGAGGAGCACATCTGTGAGTGCCTGGGCTAGGGCAAAAAGTAGAGGGGGAGAGCTGCTTTAGATGCTACTTTCTTTTGAATGGTAGCAGCAAGAAACATGCAACTGGTCTTGTTTGAGACCAGAATCACAGCTAAAGTCCAAGCAACAGAGGAGAAATCACTGTTAGAAATCAAGTCGGGAATAATTGTGGGTAAAACCTGCTTTTACTTTCACTTTCAGCTGCACTCACTGTCATTCTGGTATTGTCTGAAAGCTTGGAATATCATCTTTCAAACAATACAATCTCTAGATGGTACCGAACCAGAGATATGAGCAGCTAAAGCAGCTGCCTTCCCCTCCCAGTCAGTGTGGAGCAGAATGAGGGAGCATCTGCAGAGCTGACAGCTGCAGGAGGAGAGAAAGATAGTAAAAAAAATATAGAAATGTGACATTATCATCAGTGTAGTGACTCACATAATAGAATTATGTTATTTTTACCACACAGTGAACACGTTTTTTTTATCTTTTCCCCTAAAAATAACATAATAAAAGTTATTTAATACACTATATATACCCCAAATGGTTCATAAAAAATTAAAAAATCTTTTAATGTGACTATTAAGAAGCTAAAACAAATGTTTACTGATTTCATGTAATTGCAGGGCTTGTCTCTGGTTAACTATATGTGAGAGGATACACACTGCTCTGGGGTAGTGGGGGAGGTTATCTGAATTCTGATTGGTTCTGCTAGTTCATTTGAGGAGAGCAAGGGCTTATGGGAGGGAAATACCCTCAAGGACATGGCAAAGATTACCAGGGGAAGCTCAGCAGAGGCCATCTTAGGTAGATGCTGAAATAAAGGCACAGAGAAATAGGGTTGCTAAGGGCTGAATACAGACATCAAAAAGGTAAAATTAACTGAAAAATCAATCTTCATGAATACCTTCCCTTCAGCATCACATATGTTAGAAATTTCATTTTTGGTAGTGAAATGGCAGTTACACTTTAATAGCTGAGCAGGACTCCCCGATCGAGTGCTCCTTTGTCAAGAGGACCCAAGATATACACTGTATGGACGAGAGGCATCTGAAAGAGCTGAGCTCCAATTGGCGGTCCACTGTTATTGGTGTCAGGGATCAACTCATTCACATTAAAGGGATACACAGGACTTACTTCAGCCCAGGTTGGTTATTTAAAATTAATAAATTGCCAAATCCTAATTGTACTCGATGTGGGAATAAAAATAGATTCCTGTTCCATGTTGCGTAGCAGTGCCCTGTTATGAAATGTTTTGGGAGGAGGTTTCATACATACATTGCAATGACATAAATTAATATTGGCAAATGATATATTTCCCACTAAATATGATTGTCTACTTATGTTTTACACCAAGAAAACCATACTTCTTAATTTGAAAGCCCCCAAACTAGTCCCAACCAAACAGCACTGAATATAACTGATAAACTCTGATTTGACATTTTATAAATTGGTTTATGAAAATAGGTGGACTCCTGACCGTTTCCTTCAATATATATGAGACCCATGGATACAAGCTCAAACTGTAATGCCTTGACACTTTTTTGAGTCTTGGACGAGTGCGGATGGTGTTTTGTGTGTAGCTGCCATTCAGTTTAATACTATTGAACACAAATAGTGAGTTGTATTTAAAAAAAATTGTAATAAAAATAAGCTTAAAAAAATTCTCTTGTAAAAGATTGTAAGGTGGGATGTAATTCCCACCCACCTTACATACACCCCCCTCCCCCCCAGTGTTCCGGTTGCTGTCCGCTGAAAACACTTTTTGGATGCCTGCAATAAAATAAAATAACAAATATCTTTACCAATTAAACATAACAGTTAAAACATGTTTGCTCAGGTATGTCTTTGGTCTGTCGAATATGGCTCCATCCCACAAACCTGGACAAATTGTCCATCACCACTTTCTCAGTGGCTTCCAGGGGTTGCTCCAGACCCTCTCACCACAGGACAACTACTTTTCAAGTTCAGTCCTCTACACACATTGTGGTAACCTTATTCCGTAAACTCCAGCCAACCTGCTTTGATTCACTCAGCTTCCCTTAACAGACTAGGACCATCAAACCTGACTCTTCTTTATCACCACTGAAAGTCCACTTCTCAAACTTTCTCTATATCTTGGGCTTACCAGTGTGGGCCACAGTTGCTGCCCAACATTGATGTGACCAAGAATACTGCAGCATTTGCCCCTATAGCAGATACTATAGATTGTGCAAATGCTTGGGGAAATCTGGGGTCCTTTCTGACCTCTGGTGAACAAAGAGTTAATTAGTCTTCTAGCACTTACCCAAACTATTTCTGAATGTCAGAATTAGAGATGAGCGAATCTTCAAAGATTGCTTCGGCGAATATTCGCCGAATTTTTAAAAAAGATTTGCCTCGGATAAGATTCGATTTGGTCCAAGTTGCGTTAAAAAATATTCGTGTTCAGTAAACATTCCCACGAATACGTACGCATGAGTGTACAAAGTACGTACGAAGCTTTAGAGTATTATTGTCTAGGCCCGCATAAATAACGAATATACAGTAAAAGTACCCTACTTAAACGAATACGTACGTATTAGTGTACAAATTATCAGATGCGTAGCATTAGCTTACAAATTATATGATGCGTACGTAGCATTAGCGTACAAAGATTTAAGAAGAATCTTCCAAAGCGAATCTGAAAAGATTCGGATTCGCTTCGGTGTAGGAAATAACGAAGATTCGTATCGAATCTACGAAGCGGCGAATAGATTCGCTCATCTCTAGTCAGAATAGATACTGTTTTTGTGTAGTGTGGGATGCTTTCAGCAAACAATCTCACTAGAAGCTCTCGAACCCACCTCTCCCATTATATCCTCTGCTTCTCAGAGGTTACCTTTGGGTTTCAATGTGGCCTTGCCTCTGTTGCTTCAGACTGTCTTCTTCCAAAAAGTTGCCATCCCAGCCAATACTTCCTCTTTGCCCCTTTATCGCCCCCATGGTGGTCTCCCTTTTTCACCCAGGTTATCTTGTCGACTGTTGCCAGAGACCATTTCATGTCTCTTACCCCTGGTCATTATGGCAACTGGCCCTAACAATGAAAACATTGCCAACCCAGCTTTTCCCAACTTAATTTTGGCTAACAAAGTCTCACCCTATACAAGTAGCCCGCTACCAGCCCATCCCTAACTAGGCCACACAAACTTTAATAACTTGATTACATGCGCTACCAGATACTGCCAGCTCGCTTCAGACGCACCACACAGAAGCCACCCACATTACATGGTATAGTAGAACAAAAAGAACAGTAACATTTCCCTTGAAAGGTGAGACATACTTCCTACCTTCTCATTTACCTTACAAGCTATCTTGAACTTGAAACTGAAACAATTTTTAAACACACAATGCATGGGAATATCCTGATGACAATTGTGCCTTGTATTCATGCATCGGTCAATGATTCCTGAGCATTTAATAGCCAGGAAATTCAGGTTCTAATAAGGTGCAATTGACATGCTTCCTCTGTCACTCAGCTTGTGTTTCATACTTAATACCTTAATACATTACAGTAGGTAGCTCACATAAACCAGTTTGGTTTACTGAAACACAGACAGTCATTGTAGAATAGTGTATAAAGATGATGTTGTTAAATCACATGGATTCATATACTCATTTCTATATCTTGGAGATCAAATGGTGAGTTATACCCATCTAAATATAGGAGGAGTGACTGGTGCAGCCTGGAGCTGGAAAATTTTCTGCCTGTAAAGGATAGGAGCTATCGTTTTCTGAGGACTGGGTGCCACCCCTTGTAACACTGCAATCTTTTTTGCCTTGTATATAATTTGTGCAGGGTTCTTGTACGTATCACTTATTGAAATCACAAGAAGACAAACATTTGAAAAAGGAACAACCAGTTTATCTTCTCTTGACTATACTTTAACCATTCACGATGAAGGAGATGTGCACTGGGCCCTTCACAAGGGCTTTCGCTGGAGAACTCATTGGTACTTTCATATTTGTCTTTTTTGGCCTGGGTTCTGCAATGAATTGGCAGTCGGCACTTCCAACAGTTCTGCAGATTTCCTTCACTTTTGGACTGGGCATAGGAACCCTTGTTCAAACCTTGGGACATGTTAGCGGTGCCCATCTTAATCCAGCTGTGACTGTGGCTTTCCTGATATCATCCCAAATCTCCCTCTTCCGTGCTGTTTGCTATGTTTGTGCCCAGCTGTTGGGAGCGGTTATTGGTGCTGCTTTACTGTATGAGTTCACTCCTGAAGACGTTCACGGAAGCTTTGGAGTCAATATGGTAAGTTTTTATGTTGATAATATTTTGGAAGAACTAAAGCTAGGTAAATATGGTTTTGTCAAGCATAACTCGGTTGCCTGTATTCTGCATTCTTTAGAAATTTCTCATGATTTTCTTTGTTAAACATTGTGAGTTTGTCTTTTATAGGAGTTCTATTACTTTTAGTACATAAGATTAAATGGAAAAAAAAACTTGTTTTACTAATATATGCTGAAAATATGTAAATTATTTGGTCTCAGGATGGCTCTAGGGCAGTGGTGGTGAACCTATGGCACAGGTGCCAGAGGTGGCACTCAGAGCCCTCTCTGTGGGCACCCATGCCCTGGAAAAAGTCTAAGGCGTACCAATAATAGACTTTTCCTGGCATTCATCAGTGCTATGAACAGTACAATCAGCGCACTGAATGTAGGCAGGCTATTATAGCTAAATGATAAAGTACATGGAAGATATAGTATATTGGACTGTAGTATTCAGGTTAAGTTGCCATGTTGGCACTCGCCATCACTGCTCTAGGGGTATTGAGTGGTATTATTTGTGTACATAAGGCTCATCTGTAAAGGTGGCTCATGGACCAGATACCTACTGTACAGAGATTTACCTCTAGAACTACTTTTATGGATGAGAAATGTATAAATGTACAGTCCCCCATGAAGCCACCATCCCAAGAATGAGGGCCAGATAACAGTATACTAGGCAAATGATGTTATATGTGCCTTTGAAAAAATGATAACACTTCTTTAGATGGCAGGTTTATAGGACTGCATATTTATTGCAACTACGGGTCCATTTTGCCACTTCTAACCCAGACAGAAAGTCTGGGTTAGAAGTCCCAAGTAATCCTCACTAGAACTTGAACATCAAATTATATAACCGTTACAATACTCCCAATATACCAAATAACTCATGGAAGAACATTTACCCAATACTCTGCTATCCATATTATTAAAAGTAACTGAAAAAATGTAAGACAGAGGAGGGAGGTCAAGTCAACATTAAAAGGGTTCTCCGGGCTTTAATATTAATGACCTATCCTCATTCTCCGGGCTTTAAATATTGATGACCAATCCCCCTGCCGATCAGATATATATGAGGAGACGCCGCGCACAGTGCGCACATGCCATCTCCCTTCCTGTCCACTGCTGCTGTCCCATAGACATACAGCGAAGTGCAGGAAGAGAGAAGGGAGATGACATATGCGCACTGCGAGCGGCGTCTCCTCATACAGCTGATCGGCGGGGGTGCCGGGTGTCAGACCGCCGCTGATCTGATATTGATGACATATCCTGAGGATAGGTCATCAATATTAAAAGCCCAGAGAACCCCTTTAAATGGACATTGCTATTACCATACAGGTATTAAAAGATAAGCTCCATTATCGTAAACAGAATTCTACATGGACTCAAAAAAGGCCTATGTTATACAATCTGCATAATACTATGTCATCTAGATTGGGTCAAAATGTGCATGGAATTATTGGGGAATTGTGTCTTAAGATCAACTCTGGAGCCTAGTAACAATATAATAGAGCAATTTTAGCATTTCTCCAGTATAAAATAGCGGTAAAATTTCATTTTTAGTAGTAAACCTGTGAGATAAAACACTGCCTGCTGACAAATGTATTTTAGCCTAGTTAATAAACTGAGCTTTTTCCTTTAATGATATGCATCTAGAGGTTGGAAATAATATAACTTGCTTCATAACTTGTCTGAGAAAATATTGTTAAACTAAGAAGAAATTATAAAAAGCTTTATTATAAAAGATAGAAAAGAAACATTGCCAGGAGCCAGTCTATTTCACCGTATTGTAAGACAACACAATTAAATCTGCAGAGGCTGAAAGACCATGGTTAAATGGTGGGGAAAAAAAAAACCTGAAATACTTTTTACAGAAAAAACAAATAACCCAATAAATTTTTATATACATAGAGATTCATTCATAGCAAGCTTGGCGTTGGATATAGTCCACAATGCAGCCAAGAGCCGTACATCCGCAGTTCTTCCCAATGGAAGAAATGTTAACTTCTTGCTTTGTTAACAGCAGTGCGGTTTTTAGGAAAACTGCATGTCCATTAACAAAAAGCTACAAAAAAAGATATGGTACTTCTTTCATCAGCAATAGGTGTGGGCCAGAGTGGGATTTAAATTTTTAATAACAGGTTCCCTCCTCAATGGCAGACATGTGGTGTCACAATACATGTTTACATATACATTAGTGATGAGCGAATCGAAGCTGCAATATTCGTGATTCGCACGAATATTGCCCGCTTCGGCTCGGCTCGTGATACCGAGGCAGCGCGGACTCGTGAATATCCGTGAGTCACTGCCCGTTTGAAATGCCCGCTTTTTTCAGCCAATCAGCATGAAAGGGAAGGATGTGGGAACACCTGCTGTGATGTACCAGCCCCTATACCTCCCCAGCAGTGATTGGCTGGCAGTAACATGTGACCTTACTTTACTTAAGGTAGGGACCTGCAGCACCAGCCTTTGAGCCTATAGCTCAAACTATACATCTCTAAATAGATATATTCCTGTGCATGACTGTGCTGAGAGAAGGGAATATTACATCAGCCATCTATATACCTCACAGTCTATAGATTCCGTATTGATCTGTAGATTCCAGTGTGATATACAAATACTGCGTGCTATTTCTTGATAGATCTGAAGATAATTTTACCTAGATATCAATATATCTATATTGGCCAGTGCATTTTAGTGCTCTCTGTAGTACACGGTGCTGCGACAAGGGAATATATTTCATCAGCCTTCTATATACCTCACAGTCTATAGATTCCGTATTGATCTGTAGATTCCAGTGTGATATACAAATACTGCGTGCTATTTCTTGATAGATCTGAAGATAATTTTACATAGATATCAATATATCTATATTGGCCAGTGCATTTTAGTGCTCTCTGTAATACACGGTGCTGCGACAAGGGAATATATTTCATCAGCCTTCTATATACCTCACAGTCTATAGATTCCGTATTGAATCTTTACAATTATAATAATATAATACTGCTACTGTGCACATGGAGAACCCCAGGGTCAGGGGGAGAGGGGGAAGAGCTGGGAGAGGTGGAAGAGGTGGTCGTGGAGGGAGAGGTGGGAATCGTGGTGGTGCTGTGGTCAGCGGTGATGGCTGTGGTGTGCGTGGTGACACAGTGCCGGCTGCTGTGGGTACAGTGGAAACACGTAAGGTCAGGGTGCCTGGTCAACTCCAGAAGTTGGTAGGGCAGCGTCCTACAACTCTGACAGACCCCAAACAACAACAGGAGGTGGTTCAGTGGATTGCAGAGAGCACTTCCAGCCACGTTTCGTCTGCCCCCTCATCCAGCCAGTCGACTTCTCTGAGCCGGACAAAATTTATCCATGGAACTCTTCAGCCACCACTTCCCTGATGTGCCAGTGGACGAGCTGCTATGCCCTGATTCTCAGGACCTTTTGCTGTCTCCGGGTTATGAGAGTGGGGAGTTAGCAGTGGCGTCTGAGGAGCTGGTGGAAGATGACGACGAGACACTGTTGTCGGAGGTAGTTGTCAGGGACGTCACTGTGGAGTCTGAGGAAGACCTGGGGGATGATGAGGGGACAGATCCTACTTGGGTGGATGAGGCAACTGGAGGCAGTGGTTCAGACTGTGAGACGACATCAGCACCACAAGCTGTTGAGAGAGCCAGAGGGCTGCGACAAGGGAGAAGCCAGGGCCGAGTCACTACTTCCCCAAGTGCTCCTAGAGGTCACGCTCCAGCCCGTACTATACGCCACTCCTTAGTTTGGGAGTACTTTAAGGATGATGAGGCCGAAGAAGTTCATCTGCCACCAATCAGACCGTTATGTAAAGATTAAGCATAACTGGCATAAACCCAGAGGTATTGACAACAGAGCCCGCAGGAGGTTCAAGGGGCAGATCCTGATACCCAACATTGGATACGGTAGCAACAAGAAGACCAAACACATGCTGCCCACAGGGTTCCGCAAATTCCTGGTCCACAATGTCAAGGAGCTCGAGGTTCTGTTGATGAGCAACAAGTCCTTCTGTGCAGAAATCGCCCACAACGTCTCCTCAAAGAACCGAAAGACCATTGTGGAGAGAGCCGCACAGCTCGTCATCAAAGTGACGAACCCCAACGCCAGACTGCGCAGCGAAGAGAACGAATAAATATCTCTGTGGTTATTTGTGCTAAATAAAAGTTAAATAAACACAAAAAAAAAATTGATCTGTTCCTGTGCCTGATCCACCCAAGTTGAATATGTCCCATCATGAGAAAGTCCCCCCAAGGAGTCCCCACTGTAACTTGCTTCACTTTCAACTACCTCACCCCCCGACACCTGTGTCTTGCCATTGTCCACCACCTCCTCAGACAACACTGGTAAATCCCCACTGTCAGCACACTGAGACTGCAAAAGGTCTTGCGAATTGGGGCACAGAATGTTCTGGGGTAGCACATCAGAGAAGGGGTGACTATGGGGTTCCAGTGAGTACGTGACCACATGCAATCTCCATCCAAAAAGTCATACTGAGGCTCACCACCATGCTTTACACTGCAATCTTATTGAAAGACAGACAATCAGGGGTTCACCGCCAGGTTGTCAGGCAGCATTTTTAGGGGGTCACCATTACCGCGTCCCTGAAAATTGCCTTGGGGTCATCACCAGACTATTAGCCAGATTTAGAAAAAATGGTGCAATTAGGGAGCCTCATAGGCATCCCTACATGCTGCCCCTGGTGTTTCCTATCCATTTCCAAGGTGTTTCCATCTTTTTCTGAGGTTTCCTGAGGTTTTCACATGTTGGGGCAAACTTGACTGTGCAGAACCTTTGGCCCCTGCAAAAATATTCGGGTCTCCCATAGACTTTAATGGGATTCGTGATTCGGCTCGAACCCACGAATCCCGCGGAAAATTCGGGCCGAATACCGAATCCCCGAATCTTTTAGGATTCGCTCAACTCTAATATACATACACCATATATATACAACACACATAAATACACCATATATACACTACACACACATACCACCCAACTAAGGAGCTAAACTATCAGCGGTGCGCGAAGCAATGGAAGTGAACATTTCCAGCCACCCTGCCGCCGCCAGAGCACCGGATCGGGACTCAGCCAGTGACATAGTTCTCCAATCCAGTTGTAATTTTAACTACCAGATCTGCAGAACTGGAGGGAACTGGCTGAATCCCATGCCTGGTGTTCACCTCCTGGCAATATGAAACCTACAGCTGAGCCACGTGCTGGCTATTACTGTATGTGTCGAAGCACAATTATCCTGGTGCTAAATACCAACAAATGGGCACCTCCATATATCAATAATATCAACAATGACATTATTGAATCAATTATAAGAAGTGTACAAAAAAACATACAAAAGTAGCAAAAAGTTAAAAAAAAAACAATTGAAATGCTGCAGAAACTGCAGTCAGGTACTGATTTTTGACTCATGATAGGGTCAAGGACCCTCATTTGCACCTAATTCCAAATGGAACCCAAATGTGAACACCCCAGTCTAATACAATGAGCAAACACAAATGGGGACATATATGAACATAAATCTTTTAACTGTACAAAGTATCAATGATACGTAAAGTTTGCATCAGAGGCAAAGACAACCCTAAAATAGGCACCCTAATGTTGGGTTACATTAATTAATACCTACTTATTAAATTAATTAATACATGCATTTATCTGCCTCTATCAAGTATATGTCTGGAGAACTTTCTGATGAAACGTTGATGTGCCAACAGAATTAGCTGAATGTATGCCAAAGGTGTCAAAAGAGTATAATTTGGCTGCATTATGTTTCGTATACATTTTATTGAGAAGGGCAATTGATTGCTATTTCAGTATGAAGAGATTCAGCAAAAAATCATATATACTACAGCATAGCATAAAGCTTGTTTAAGGTAAGTTAATGGAAGATGTATCTAACTACCCATACCACCCAAAATTACACTATGAAATAGGTTCTAGAGGAGCGGTACGCTCAGTGTTGGACTGGGGTGCCTAGAGCCCACCAGTAAAACTTATTTTGGGGGCCCACCGTACTCCTACATTCAAATATTACCTGCTCACACCGCAGCAACATGCTACCAGATGACTGAATATGGGGGTCCCTGCAGCAACTTTGAGAAGGTAGGTCCTGGGGAGAAGAGGACACTGGTAGCTTTTCTCTATATCTAGAAGATTGTGTCTAGAATAATAAACTGGGGAGTTTCTTTATATAAGGTTTTTTTATATGAACATAGGCTGGTTGAGGTGCTGTACATTGAACATATGTATCTAGTGCAGTAAGTCTACTGTGTTATGTGCCACTTGTGCAGGGGGTGAGAGACTAGGGGCCTACCTTGCTCAGAGGCCCACCGGGGGATTCACCTGTACCCCTATGGGACAGTCCAAGCCTGGGTATGCTCAAGGAATAGACCAATATACAAATCCATCACAGAAAAATGTGCTAGGTGGCCATACACAATGTTTTTTTTGAGAGATTTTACTGTACTTGCACATGTCTGGTGCTTATGTTTGATGGCATATTTCAGTCATAGAGGTATGTTCACATGGACTAGTTTCAGTTCCCTTTCCTGTTGTGGTTTTTTTCATAATAAGAATTGAGTGCATGTTTTTTTCTTTTGGAGATCCCCTTCTATGATGTCCTTATGACAGGGTTGTCAAGTTGAGATACCAACTTTACATGAATTCAGCACTCATATTAAAGGACAAATACAGATGTACATTTGTAATAAAAAAGCAAGTTAATCCTTTAAAATTACCTAATGCTGACTTCATACACAGGAACCTAAACCAAACTGACCCTATAGGACACTGGAACTAATGACAGGAATGAGTCTACCTGTTCCTCCAACAGGAAGGACGAACAGGAGTCTCCCTCAGGCCAAACAACTGGGAAATGTAACGTAACACACAAAAGGGAAAGAGGACACTTATCTTAAATGAAGAAATGGAAGCTCCAGGATCTTAGCTGAGAGCCAACACCAAACCACCATAATATCCTCTGAAGCTATAAACCGCAAGGAACTGTGGTAGAAGCAGCAATAAATATTCACTTCACAGGTAATAGTAATTTTAAAAGGGGGGTAAAAAATATACATAGACCTCTTAAGTGTATGTACACTAATGCCAGAAGCCTGACTAATAAAATTGGTGAACTGGAATTAGTGATGTGTGAGGAGGACTATGACATAGTGGGAATAACTGAGACATGGCTGGATGATACCTATGACTGGGCAGTTAACGTACAGGGTTACAGTCTTTTTAGAAAGGATCGCCAAAACCGGAGAGGGGGAGGGGTCTGCCTTTATGTAAAGTCCTGTCTAAAGCCCACACTGCGGGAAGATATAAGTGAGGGACATGAAGATGTGGAGTCACTGTGGGTAGAAATAAATGGAGCCAAAAACAATAATAAAATACTAATAGGAGTTTATTATAAACCCCCTACTATATCAGAGCCCATAGAAAATCTACTTCTAAACGAAATAGACGAGGTGGCAAATCATAATGAGGTCGTTATTATGGGGGATTTCAACTACCCAGATATAGACTGGGAAACTGAAACCTGTACATCTCATAAAGGAAACAGGTTCTTGGAAATAACCAAAGACAATTACCTTTCCCAACTGGTTCAGGACCCGACTAGAGGGACGGCCATACTGGACTTAGTATTAACCAATAGACCTGACAGAACAACAGATGTGCAGGTCGGGGGACTCCTGGGAAATAGTGACCATAACATAATAACCTTCCAATTGTCATTCAAAAGAGTGTTTCTTCAGGGAGGAACAAAAATACCTAACTTCAAAAAAGCTAAATTTAGCCAACTAAGAGAGGCCATAGGCCTAACTAAATGGGACAAAGTCTTCAAAAATAAAAATACAGCCACAAAATGGGATATTTTTAAAAACATCCTAATATCTAATTGTGAGAGGTACATACCATATAGGAATAAAATAATAAGAAACAAGAAAAAACCAATGTGGATAAATAGAACTGTAAAGAAAGCAATAAATGACAAACAGAAAGCATTTAAATCACTAAAACAGGAGGGGAGCGAGAAAGCATTGAAAAACTATAAGGAAAAAAATAGAATATGTAAAAGACAAATAAAAACAGCCAAACTAGAGACCGAGAGATTAATCGCCAAAGAAAGTAAAACTAACCCTAAAATGTTCTTTAATTATATAAATGGTAAAAAGTATAAACCTGAAGGTGTCGGCCCCTTACAGAGTAATGAGGGGGGAGTTGCAGAGAGCGATGAGGAGAAAGCAAAGCTACTAAATATCTTTTTCTCCACTGTATTCACTGAGGAAAATAAACTGTCAGATGAAATGCAGAATATAAAAGTAAATTCCCCATTAAAAGTGCCCTGTCTGACCCAGGAAGAAGAAGAGCTGCGTCTTAAAAAGATTAAAATAGACAAATCGCCAGGACCGGATGGCATACACCCCCGTATCCTAAGAGAATTAAGTAATGTCATCGCCAGACCCTTATTTCTGATATTTAAGGACTCTATACTGACAGGGAGTGTTCCACAGGATTGGCGCATAGCAAATGTGGTTCCAATATTCAAAAAGGGTCCAAAAACAGAGCCCGGGAACTATAGGCCGGTAAGTTTAACATCTGTCGTGGGTAAACTGTTTGAGGGTTTTCTAAGAGATGGTATCTTGGAGTACCTCAATCAAAATAAGCAAAATCAGCATGGCTTCATGAGGGATCGGTCATGTCAAACCAATTTAATCAGTTTCTATGAGGAGGTAAGTTCTAGACTAGACCGCAGCGAATCAATGGATGTCGTATATCTGGACTTCTCCAAAGCATTTGACACTGTACCACATAAAAGGTTAGTATATAAGATGAGAATGCTTGGCCTGGGAGAAAATGTCTGTATGTGGGTAAGTAACTGGCTCAGTGATAGAAAACAGAGGGTGGTTATTAACGGTACATACTCAGATTGGGTCACTGTCACTAGTGGGGTACCACAGGGGTCAGTATTGGGCCCTATTCTCTTCAATATATTTATTAATGATCTTGTAGAAGACTTGCACAGTAAAATATCAATTTTTGCAGATGATACTAAACTGTGTAAAGTAATTAACACAGAAGAGGACAGTACACTGCTACAGATGGATCTGGATAGACTGGAGGCTTGGGCAGAGAAGTGGCAGATGAGGTTTAACACTGACAAATGTAAAGTTATGCATATGGGAAGGAATAATGCAAGTCACCAGTACATACTAAATGGTAAAATATTGGGTAACTCTGACATAGAAAAGGACCTAGGAATTTTAGTGAACAGAAATCTAAGCTGCAGAAACCAGTGTCAGACAGCTGCTGCCAAGGCCAATAAGATAATGGGCTGCATCAAAAGAGGCATAGATGCCCGTGATGAGAACATAGTCCTGCCACTTTACAAATCACTAGTCAGACCACACATGGAGTACTGTGTACAGTTCTGGGCTCCTGTGAACAAGGCAGACATAGCAGAGCTGGAGAGGGTTCAGAGGAGGGCAACTAAAGTAATAACTGGAATGGGTGGACTACAGTACCCAGAAAGATTATCAAAATTAGGCTTATTCAGTTTAGAAAAAAGACGACTGAGGGGAGATCTAATAACTATGTATAAATATATCAGAGGTCAGTACAGAGAACTCTCCCACGATCTATTTATCCCCAGGACTGTGACTGTGACGAGGGGACATCCTCTGCGTCTGGAGGAAAGAAGGTTTGTACACAAACATAGAAGAGGATTCTTTACGGTAAGAGCAGTGAGACTATGGAACTCTCTGCCTGAGGAGGTGGTGATGGTAAGTTCACTAAAAGAGTTCAAGAGGGGCCTGGATGTATTTTTGGAGGGTAATAATATTACAGGTTATAGTTACTAGAGAGGGGTTGTTGATCCAGGGAGTAATTCTGATTGCCTGATTGGAGTCGGGAAGGAATTTTTTTCCCTAAAGTGGGGAAAACTGGCTTCTACCTCACAGGGTTTTTTTTTTTGCCTTCCTCTGGATCAACTTGTAGGAAAACAGGCCGAACTGGATGGACAGATGTCTTTTTTTCGGCCTTATAAACTATGTTACTATGTTACTATGTTACTAAATAGGGGAGAGACAATTACCACACCAGCAACACCTGTGGAAAAAGTGTGTGGTAAATACCAACAACAAAAAAGGAAAACATGTCAGATCATACCACGTGTTGCAATCTGACAGACCTCCTGTTACCTGTCACAGTAATGTCCGTGACGCATACCATGCCCGGCCCACATCTTCAACTTAGTTGTTCAGTGGTTTCTCAAAACCTACCCCAATTTGCCTGAGCTGCTGGTGAAGGTGCGCGGCCTGTGTGCCCATTTCCAAAAGTCACCTACAGCTTCCGCCGGTCTGGCAACGCTGTAGTAGCGCTTGCACTTGCCAGCTCACCGACTGCTGTGCGACCTGAGCACGCGCTGGAACTCCACCTTCCACATGTTGGGCAGCCTTTGTGAGCAGCAGAGGGCAGTAGTAGAATACCAGCTGCAACACGGTCGCCGCCTTTCCAGTCAGCTTCCACTCTTCACAGGCGATGAGTGGGCATTGATGTCTGACCTCTGTGAGGTTTCACGCAACTTTGATGAATCTACACAAATGGTGAGCGGCGATAGCGCTATTATCAGCATAACCATCCCACTTCTGTGTCTATTGAAACGCTCACTGCTCACAATAAAGGCGGACGCTTTGCATGTGGAAGAGATAGAAATGGGGGAAGACACTACACAGGGTGATAGCCAGACCACCCTTGGTTTGTCTACTCAGCGTGAATTGGAGGAGGAGGACGAGTAGGAGCAGGAGACAGTTGCCCTCGCTATAGAGGGTAGTACCTGTAGCAGGCTTACTCCATCTCTTCGGCGTGGATGGGCAGAAGAGGAAGAAGAGGACGAGGAGATGGAGAGTCATCCTCCTGGTGAGGAGAGTGAAGCCATGTCTGTTGGGACTCTGGCACACATGGTTGACTTCATGCTATGCTGCCTTTCCCATGACCCTCGCGTTACTGGTTGTTCACCCTTCTCAACCCCCGCAACAAAGAGAACTTCTCATCTCTTATTCCTCTATTTCCAGCTGACAATGCTGGTGGCAGAGTACGTAGTTCCTTGTGCACTCGAGGAGTGGAGATGAGGGGAACACACAGCAGTTCCAACAGAGGCAGGGTGACACTCTCCAAGGCCTGGGACAGTTTCATGAAACCCCGCCAGCAACCTCACCCTGATGAGTGGCCTAGTATCACAATGAGGGAAACGTTTTGGAAGATGTTGAAGGAGTACCTAGCTGACCGTGTCAACATCCTCAGTGATCCCTCTGTGCCTTATAATTATTGGGTGTCTAAGCTGGACACGTGGCACGAACTGGCGCTCTACGCCTTGTAGGTGCTGGTCTGCCCTGCCACCAGCGTTTTGTCGGAGCGGGTATTTAGTGCCGCTGGGGGCATAATAACTGATAAGCGATTGTCAAATGAAAATGCTGACAGGTTGACGCTTATTAAAATGAACAAGGCCTGGATTGCCCCTGACTTCACTACCCACTAGAGGAAAGCGCTGAACTTAAAGGAACTTTAAATGTGGCTTTTAGGGTGTATTGAATACACTGTATTCCCATGCACCCCTTCCTCAGCAGGCCCTCACCCCTAATTTTTTAGAGGATCACCAGCAGGCCCTCACCCATAATTTGTTAGAAGTTTACCAGCAGGCCCTCACCCATAATTTTTTAACCTAAAAAATTGACCTCACTGTGGTCCTCCTCCTGACATGTTGACCTAACAAGAACCTGTCTTGCGCCGCCCTGCAAACTGGGACATGAATCTAGGAGTTTTGGATGACTTTGTTTCTTGTGCTCTACCAGCAGACACAGTTTCACCGTGCCCAGAGAAATGGCCTCTGTGTGCACCATCAGCAGCACGCCCACTTCCCTCCCTATCCCTTACCTCTCTCCTTGCTCATTTGAAATGGTATATATGCAAGTTTGTCACAAGTACAGTAGCGCAGATTTTTTTAAAGTGTATGAGCAGAAAAATTTCACTGAATGTCAGAAATATTTAGAATTTGCAAACATTATGCAGCAGATGCAGCGCAGGTAATGTCGCCTTGATTAGCGGAAGAAAAAATTACATCGGATGTCAGGTATTTAGGATACAGAAACGTTATACTGCACACGCAGCACAGGTAATGTCACATTGACTGTGCTGCGTGTGCAGTATAACGTTTCTATTTCCCAAATACCTGACATCCGGTTTTTTACTGCTATTCAAGGCAACATTACTTGCGCTGCGTCTGCTGTATAACGTTTGCGCAAGGAGGGACAGATAGAAAGCATAGGGATAGAAATTGGCTAGGCAGGGCTAGTTGTTCTATTTAAAAGACCCAAAAGTCCTTTTAAGGACTATTGTTATATCTGGCTGCAATATATTTTTTTTTTTTGGGGGGGGGGGGCAAAAATAGCGCAAGTTTGCCTGACCTTAACACCACCTGCGCAGCGTGTGCAGTATAACGTTTTTGTATCCTAAATACCTGACATCCAGTGTCATTTTTTTCTGCCGCTAATCAAGGCAACATTACCTGTGCTGCGTGTGCAGTATAACGTTTTTGTATCCTAAATACCTGACATCCAGTTTCATTTTTTCTGCCGCTAATCAAGGCGACATTACCTGTGCTGCGTGTGCAGTATAACATTTTTGTATCCTAAATACCTGACATCCAGTGTCATTTTTTCTGCCGCTAATCAAGGTGACATTACCTGTGCTGTGTGTGCAGTATAACATTTTTGTATCCTAAATACCTGACATCCGGTGTCATTTTTTCTGCCGCTAATCAAGGCGACATTACCTGTGCTGCGTGTGCAGTATAACGTTTTTGTACCCTAAATACCTGACATCCAGCGTCATTTTCTCAAGGCGACATTACCTGTGCTGCGTGTGCAGTATAACGTTTGTGTATCCTAAATACCTGACATGCAGTGTCATTTTTTCTGCCGCTAATCAAGGTGACATTACCTGTGCTGCGTGTGCAGTATAATGTTTCTGTATCCTAAATACCTGACATCCAGTGTAATTTTTTCTGCCGCTAATCAAGGCGACATTAGTAATTAGCGGCAGAAAAAAATACACTGGATTTCAGGTATTTAGGATACAGAAACATTATACTGCACACACAGCACAGGTAATATCGCCTTGATTAGCGGCAGAAAAAATGACACCGGATGTCAGGTATTTGGGATACACAAGCGTTATACAGAAGACACTGTGCAGGTGGTGTTAAGATCAGGCAAATTTGCGCAATTCTTGCCCTCCAATAAAAAATATATTGCAGCCAGATATAACAATAGTCCTTAAAAGGACTTTTGGGTCTTTTAAACAGAACAACTAGCCCTACCTAGCCAATTTCTATCCCGACACTATCTGTGCCTCCTTGCGCAAACGTTATACAGCAGACGCAGCACAGGTAATGTCGCCTTGAATAATAGCAGAAAACAATACACCGGATGTCAGGTATTTGGGACACACAAACGTTATACTGCACACGCTGCGCAGGTGGTGTTAAGGTCAGGCAAACCCACGCATTTTTGCCCCAAAACAAAATATTGCAGCCAGATATAACAATAGTCCTTAAAAGGACTTTTGGGTCTTTTAAACAGAACAACTAGCCCTGCCTAGCCAATTTCTATCCCTACACTATCTGTCCCTCCCTGCACAAACGTTATACAGCAGACGCAGAGCAGGTAATGTCGCCTTAATTAGCGGCAGAAAACAATACACCGGATGTCAGGTATTTGGGATACACAAACATTAGACAGCAGACGCTGCGCAGGTGGTGTTAAGATCAGGCAAATTTGCGCAATTCTTGCCCTCCAATAAAAGATATATTGCAGCCAGATGAAACAATAGTCCTTAAAAGGACTTTTGGGTCTTTTAAAATCAAAATCTAACCCTGCCTAACAAATTCCTATCCCTACACTATCTGTCCCTCCTTGCAGCAGCTCTCCCTGACTAAGACTGAGCTGGATCACATGTCACAGTGTGCTATATAGCACCCGATGACTCGTTCCTGGCCAGCCAATCACTGTAATGCCAGTAGCCAACATAGACTAATCTCGTCCCAGGCAGTGTCCTTGAGTAGGTGTTCATGGTATCTGTCACTGGTAGTATCAAATAGCTGGATGCTCCTGGACCAGCAGGATCAAATGCTCCACATCCATGGGTTGTGGCATTTTTGCCGTGGCTTAAGAGGTGCTAAGAGGCTTCAAGCAGGGCTTTTTGGCTCAGGGCTGCTTGTGAAGATATACATGCATGTATTGTTATATGATAACACACAAAACACAACTAATTAATATTATTTCCTCTTTTTATGCATCCAATTAATATTTCTCCCAATTTAGGGCCCAGGCCCACTCAATAGTATTTACCATTTAAAGCCCAGTAGTTTAAAGAACAACTCCCGCAAAAAAATGTTATTCTCTGACCTGCTAGAAATTTACATGATGTAATCTGTATTGAATACAATCTTCTCATCAGTGACTGTATCTGTGAGCCATCCCCTCCCTTCTAATTTTCAGCTGTGTCATGTGACCAACTCTCTGATCTCCAACTGACACAAGACAGGAAGTCAGTTACTTCTCTATTCATTCCTATGAGACTGACATTGAGGCTCCTATAGGAATGCATAGAGAAATAGACTTCCTGTCTACACATAAGATGCTGTGTTATTTGGAAAGTCTGATTGCTGGTCCCATGACACAGCTGAGAAGGAGAAGGGAGGGGACAGCTCACAAATACAGACACTGGTAAAAAGATTCCATTCACCACAGATTACATCTTGTACCTTTCTAGCAGGTCAGAGAATAACATTTTTTGCGGGAGTTCTTCTTTAAAGTGGCCTTCCACAGTGTATATATTATTATGATTATTTTACTCACTTATATAGCACTGACATACCCCACAGAGCTTTACAGGCATTATAATCACTTGTTATCCCCAATGGAGCTCACGGTCCATATTCCCTATCAGTGGGAGGAGTGTGGAAGGAAACCGGAGTACCAGTATAGATAATAGCACCTATTTGTGCCACCAGTATATATTAGCCCCAATTTGTGCCCCAGTATATGTAATAGTCCCTGTTTGTGCCCCCAGTATACATTATAGCTTCCAGTTGTTCCACAAGTATAGAAAATAGCCACAATTTGTGCCTCCTGTATATATAATAGCCCCCATTTGTCCCACAAGTATACAGTAGTTTATTGCCTCCAGTGGTCCCTCCAGTATAGATAATAGCCCTTATTTCTGGACGTGTGTTTTTAAAATTGTTTCCAGAATACATATGT
The DNA here is from genome assembly GCA_900303285.1 of Rhinella marina. Classification (NCBI taxonomy): domain Eukaryota; kingdom Metazoa; phylum Chordata; class Amphibia; order Anura; family Bufonidae; genus Rhinella; species Rhinella marina. Next base: position 123,716 of record ONZH01017757.1, read on the forward strand.
TCCACCATAGTGGCCCCCAGGTTTTTTACATACCTCCATAGTGCCTCCTGCTCTATAACATGGTGACAGTTTCCCTTTAAGTCTAATAGTGGACATGTGGGCACATACTAATTTTGAAAAGGGCTGTGTCCTTTTCCCTAAATCATTGCCTTTTATATAAACATTTGTGAACATATGGTTTGAATAAAGTGTACATATAAGAGCATGTTTCCTTAAGGTCTTCTAATATGAATATACACTGTGGCTGTCTAAAATCAGTAGTTTATGGGGAGATTAATGGAAGACTGTATGAAAAACAGGTACATTGCATGTCCTAAAGAGTTGGTGCGTGACCTCTGTCTTTGGTGTTCTTTGAACCTTTAGGTTTATTACTTTGACTCCACAGACAGCTTAGAGGAAGACTCTGCGCAAAACTGACATACTGGGGGAAATTTATTCATCAAACTGCGCCAAAATTCTGTTGCCATTGGTGCCAGAAACTGGAGTACATGATTTGCAACATGTACTGCACACAGCAATGTACAGGGATGGCCACTACACAGTGGATGAAGAATTATGCTTTTGCCTCCATCTACTGTTTAGTTTCTGGTGCCAGTGGCTGTCAAAAATGGTGAATTGAGGGGGGTTCTAAGTGTCAAACCCCCACAATGTGATATTGATGATTTATGTTATGTGGTGGACTAGTGATCAATATCTAAAAGCTGGAATGCCTCTTAAATCTTTTCCATTGTGGTTTACACTAGATTACATGGATTACACCGAACGTCACATACTGTATAGTCCTGTGACTCACAAATAGAAATATTCCTTGTGGTTTAGTCATAACTTTAGCTTATTGCCATGGGGCTTCTTACATTTTAGTGCCAATAATAATTGGGATATTTCAGAAAATGAGATGATAATGATGCACCACACCACTGTACCTGTGTCTATGCCAGAGACAATTTATAGACGTTACCTACTGCCTATGTTTAGTTTTAATTAAGATATTTCTTCATTACTTCCTGATTTAAGGATAATATTCCAGCTCTGCATTGTGACCTCATTCATGAATGTTCCCATGTCACATGTAGGATATTAATTATAATCCTAATGGGCTGATATCCAGTTTTCAATGATATATTAGGCATAAGTTATTACAACAATTCCCACTGATGATCACTTACATAATAATTGGTTTGATTTGAGAGCAATTACCTTTGGGATGACTTGCACTGACATCAATCGTCATATGACTGAAAATAACTAGGCATAAATGTATGCTTGTAATATTCCAGAACTATGGCAAGATTTGCATATTTCCTATGATGGTACAGATAAACTCGTTCAGAAATCAATAAAGGTAGATGAAGCATGTTTTTTTCTTCCTTGGCTGCAAGGGTGGAAGCAGTTAAAGATGCAGCCCTCTTACTATGACTCAGTCAGCAGAAAGTAAGCACAATATGGTACTTACTAGTATTAGAAATATAGATGTGCCCTGTCTTATCTTTCCTCATAGCTGCACATGTCCTGATATTTGTGTTAGGAAAAGAACAGCTTTTCAATATGATTTTTCAATATTGTTTCATGAGGTGTCTATCCTATATGCATCTATATGTGACCACCCACCCTATGTTTGTGTTGTAAGCTGCTGCCTGTTAAGTATTTTGCTTGCATTTTGCAATATTATATTAAACTGGTTTCATGAGAATTCCTTAACCAAATTAGAGCTAAGGTAAGGGGCACATCTGTAGCACATATTGATTTTTGCAATAGGGCACAGGAGCTTCAAGTTATCCTTTGTAACTAGATATGAGCGAATCTTCTAAGATCTGCTTCGGCGAATATTCGCCGAATATTTAAAAAGATTCGTCTCGAATAAGATTCAGTTCAAGTTGCATAAAAAAGTATTTGTGTTCTGTGAACATTCCCGCGAATACGTACGTCTGAGTGTACAAAGTGCGTACGAATCTTTAGCGTATTATTGTCTAGGCCCGCACAAAGAACGAATATACAGTAAAATTACGCTACTTAACTGAATATGTACGCATTAGCGTACAAATTATCAGACGCGTAGCGTTAGCGTACAAAGATTTAAGAAGAATCCTCCGAAGTGGTGTAAAAAATTTCCAAGATTCGTATCGAATCTACGAAGCGGAAAATAGATTCGCTCTTCTCTATTTGTAACTACAGTAAGCACAGATGTATCCTTTATTACTTTTCTTCTTGGTTAGACATACTGGTGAGTAGCTTGAGGTGACCGGCGTTGAAAAAAAAAAAATTATACTCTGTTGGGAGTTGTTTATGCTGCATGTAAAAGTAGCCTCCCAGTGATTGTTATATGATATGCAGCCTGTCAGTGGGTTTGCTGGTATTGTATGTTGTGTCAAAGTAGTTCTCTAATATGTTGATATTAATAACCATAACTCAGGGTAGGTAATCAATGAAATTGGTGGGGTCTGATTCCCAGCACAGTCACCTGTCTGAAGAGACGAGGCCTAGTCATTGCCCAGTCCCATTCAAGAGAATGTGGCTGAGCTGTGATACAAAGCAAACTGACTACCCAGTGGCAAACAAATGATCGGCTGAGGTACCAGGCGATCTAATATTGATGACCTATCCTGAGGAAAAAAGGACAAGAGTTTGTGGGATGGGCATATCTGTATGTTATTGTCTTTTAATTGCGTGTAGTGTATGTTATTATACATATATAGTGGGGAAAAAAGTATTTAGTCAGCCATCAATTGTGCAAGTTCTCACACTTAAAAAGATGAGAGAGGCCTGTAATTGACATCATAGGTAGACCTTAACTATGAGAGACAAAATGAGAAAACAAATCCAGAAAATCACATTGTCTGATTTTTAAAGAATTTATTTGCAAATTATGGTGGAAAATAAGTATGTGGTCACCTACAAACAAGCAAGATTTCTGGCTCTCACAGACCTGTATCTTCTTCTTTAAGAGGCTCCTCTGTCCTCGACTCATTACCTGTAGCAATGGCACCTGTTTGAACTTGTTATCAGTATAAAAGACACCTGTCCACAACCGCAAATAGTCACACTCCAAACTCCACTATGGTGAAAACCAAAGAGCTGTCCAAGGACATCAGAAACAAAATTGTAGACCTGCACCAAGCTGGGAAGACTGAATCTGTAATAGGTAAGCAGCTTGGTGTGAATAAATCAACTGTGGGAGCAATAATTAGAAAATGGAAGACATACAAGACCACTGATAATCTCCCTCCATCAGGGGCTCCACGCAGGGCCGGACTGGGACTGAAATACCCTGGCATTTTGAAATCAAAGAGGCCCACATGCCTCGACTTTTTAAAGTCACAGCCAACCCTTTTAGAGGCCCTAAAAATTATTAAAATATAATAATTTAATAAACGTAAACCACACGAAACAAGGTAAATAAACCGCCCCCTGCAGAGAGAGATGGAAAAAGCTATATCTCCTGATAGGGTACGGGTCTAGAACTCAGACCCAGACTGATCAAAACTTTTGATATGTCTCTGTGACATGTCAAAAGTCTTTGGGGGGAATTTATCATTAGGAGAATATTTGAAGTCAGTTTTGCTTCAGTCTGTGTTGGAGTACTTTGTGCCACATTTATCAAATGTCACAGGTTGTTTGATAAATGTGGCTTGTCCTTAAACCTAACACTTCAGTCTGTCTAGAGAAGCTACTCCACTTTTCCTACTCCACCCTCCTCCTGGAGTGAGATTGCGACTATTTTGCGACTTTTTAAAAAAGTCGCAATGATAAATCTGGAGTGAAACTCATTAACATAGCTAACCACACCCACTTTCCCACCCATATTACAAAACTGGAGTGAGTGGTGTACACATGCAAAAGGCGCAATATTTTGCACAAAAAAGTCGCAAAAGCCCTATTTTGCGACTTTTTGATGCCAGAATTCTGGAGTGATGGTATGATAAATCAGGGCCTTTAAGTTCATCAGTGGCCCTATTACACAGATTGATGTGTAAAGGTCCTTTTACACGGGCCGATTATCGGCCGAAAAAGCATTCCTAGGAACGCTAGTGCCGATAATCGGCCCATGTAAAAGAGGCCCTAATCAGCCGGCTGATTGGATCTTTTGGTTTGTACAAAAGATCCAATCTGTTGGGCGCACATCACCCTGTGTAAACTGACAGTATGGAGCTTCCTGGCTGCACGAGTGATACAGCGATCACTCGTGCGGCCCGGCGCTCGATTCATCGGGCCGTGTAAAGGCTCCCTGCATGAGCGCCGATGTCGCTGATCGGCGCTCGGGCAGGGAGACACAATGGCCCGTCTAAAAGGGCCTTAATTCACCGGGGGCTGGGGGCGTTTAATAACTTTATTTTTTACACTACAGCCAGTGAACCAACCTTCCCAGCCTCCCTGCTGGTTTTTCAGGTTTCTTCAATGTCTGTCTGTCTCACTAGCTGCTCCTCTTCCTGCTGTGAGAGCCTGACCCGCCGCTGTGTTGACTCACTGACTGGAGCTGTGAGAACGGCGGCGGGGCGGGACCTGCACAGCCAGAAAGGAGCCTCTAGCAGTGAGAAGCTGCTTCTCCATTGGCTGCTGCAGGTGCCGGCTTTTGACCTCCTGCGGCCACCGTGAGGAGGTAAAGATGCGCCACGCAGCAGGGAGGTGTACAGGCGGCCCAGCGGCCGGCCGCAGCGGGCGGCAATAGGATTAAAGTGCGGCGTGCAGCTGCAGCTTCAGGGGAAGATCAGGGGCATAGCTAAAGGCTCATGGGCCCTGGTGCAAGAGTTCAGATTGGGCCCCCCCCTTCCCTCAGCGCTGGTGCACCTAGCTTTTCTGCCGGCCAAGTCAAAAATTGAACCCCCCCCATGCCAAATTCTCACCCTAACCTTTTCCCTCCTAACATTACATATATCACTACAGAACATACAGGGTAAGGCTATATTCACACCACAGTTGTTTTTTCAGCCTCCGATCTGCATATTTTGCGGCTCAGATGCGGACCCATTCACTTCAATGAGCACTGTGTGCTGTCCGCATCTGTATGTCCATTCCTATTTTGGTCCATTTGCGGGCAAGGATAGGCATCGTTACAGTGGATCTGCAAAAAAAACGGATGCCATAATGAACATCATCCTTTTTTGCGGATCCGCAATTTGCAGACTGCAAAACACAATGTTCGTGTGAATGTAGCCTGATACAGCGCCTCATACCTCGTACATCCAGTATAATACAGCGCCTCATACCTCTTACATCCAGTATAATACAGTGCCTCATACCTCTTACATCCAGTGACGTCTCCTCTGATGTAGATCCTCTCTTTCCTCATCTTCTCCTTTCAGACCAGACGCCATTTTTCAGCCATTTCTCATCTCTGCAGTTTGACAGAAAAAAATCTTAGTCTACTACTTTTCCATCCTCCTCCCGTCTTCTGGACAAATCATCCTACCACCCCCAGTACTGTGCCACTAGTACCACACAGATAGTGCCCTTCAATAATTTTTGCCACACAGTGTCCTAAAATAACTGCGCCCAGCAAATAGTGTCCCGTAATAGTGTAAACATAACGTCCCCCAGAAATAACTGCGCTGATACTGTGCCAGGGTGCCCCCCACAGTAATAGTGCCCCCCACAGTAATAGTGCCCCCAAAGTCCCAACTAATTATTCTCTGCCAGAGTGCACTTGTTAGTAATAGTGCTCCCAACAGTACTAATGTCCCCATTGTGCCCCAGAAGTAATAATGCTTCCAATGTGCCAGTAAGAAGTGCCCCCAAAATTTCACCCCAATAATGTGCCAGTAAGAAGTGCTCCCCACCCATAGATGCCCCCCAAATTATGTGCCAGTAAGAAATGCCCCAATAATACGCCAGAAGTTTCCCCCCAAAATCATGTGCCAGTAAGAAATGCCCCCAGTGCCCCCATGTGCCAGTAAGAAATGCCCCAGTGCCCCCATGTACCAGAACAATGCCCCCAGTGCCAGTAAAAATGCCCCCAGTGCCCCCATGCCATAAATAAATGCCCCCAAGTGCCAGTAAGAAATGCCCCCAGTGCCAGTAAGAAATGCCCCCCAGTGCCCCCATGTGCCAGTAAGAAATGCCCCCAGTGCCCTATGTGCCAGTAAAAATGCCCCCAGTGCCCCCATGTGCCAGTAAAAATGGCCCCAGTGCCTGTAATAATGCACCCAGTGCCAGTAAAAATGCCCCCAGTGCCAGTAAAAAATGCCCCCATGTGCCAGTAAAAATCCTGAGGACGGCGATACAGATGACTATGGAGATGAGCGCTTCCACAATGGAAACGCTCAGCTCCCTCTGCCCCGCCGCCGCCCCCATCTGTGCGACACGGGGAGTACGGGACCAGCCCACGGAGGGCAGCAGCCATTCTGGCATTTGCCAGAAGTGCCAGACGGGCAGTCCGGCCCTGGCTCCATGCAAGATCTCACCCCGTGGTGTCAAAATGATCACAAGAACTGTGAGCTAAAATCCCAGAACCACATGGGGGACCTAGTGAATGACCTGCAGAAAGATGGGACCAATGTAACAAAGGCTACCGTCAGTAACACACTATGCCGCCAGGGACTCAGATCCTGCAGTGACAGACGTGTCCCCTACTTAAGCCAGTACATATCCGAGCCCGTCTGAAGTTTGCTAGAGAGCATTTGTATGTTCCAGAAGAGTATTGGGAGAATGTCATATGGTCAGATAAAACCAAAGTAGAACTGTTTGGTAGAAACACAACTTGTCATGTTTGGAGGAGAGTGAATGCTGAGTTGCATCCAAAGAACACCATGCTTACTGTGAAGCATAGGGGTGGCAACATCAGGCTTTGGGGCTATTTCTCTGCAAAGGGACCAGGATGACTGATCCGTGTACATGAAAGAATGAATGGGGCCACTTATCGTGAGATTTTGAGTGCAAACCTCCTTCCATCAGCAAGGGCATTGAAGATGAAACGTGGCTGGGTCTTGCAGCATGACAATGATCCCAATCACACCGCCAGGGCAACGAAGGAGTGGCTTCATAAGAAGCATTTCAAGGTCCTGGAGTGACCTAGCCAGTCTCCAGATCTCAACCCCATAGAAAACCTTTGGAGGGAGTTGAAAGTCCGTGTTGCCCAGCAACAGCCCCAAAATATCACTGCTCTAGAGGAGATCTGCATGGAGGAATGGGCCAACATACCAGCAATAGTGTGTGCCAACCTTGTGAAGACTTACAGAAAACATTTGACCTCTGTCATTGCCAACAAAGGATATATAACAAAGTATTGAGATGAACTTTTTTTATTGACCAAATACTTATTTTCCACCATAATTTGCAAATACATTCTTTAAAAATCAGACAATGTGATTTTCTGGATTTGTTTTCTCATTTTGTCTCCCATAGTTGAGGTCTACTTATGATGTCAATTACAGGCCTCTCTCATCTTTTTAAGTGGGAGAACTTGCACAATTGGTGGCTGACTAAATACTTTTTTTCCCCACTGTATTTTACAGCAGCCACCATCGGCCATAGACACAGTAGTCTGGAGTGCACTCATTGACTTCTATGGGAGAGTCTTTTAGGCATGCTCTGTGACCTTTGCAGTAGTTATATTGTGAATTGTGGATCCTGTGTTCTCTCTCTCTCTAAGGCAGGGAATATGAGTAAACTGAAATCCACCATAAGAATGTGGAGCAAAAAAAAAAGCTGTGTCAGAGGGTTTCAGCCACGTTTTTGTCAAACCAGGGAGCAAAGTTTTTTAGAGATGAAAAGGTCATGAATAGTGATGATCGAGCACCCCGATGTTTGGGTGCTCTGGACGAACACTAGGTGGTGCTCAAGTGCTTGGCCGAGCACCCGAGTATAATGGAAGTCAATGGGAGAAGATCAGGCACCCCCTGCTCTGCAGAGGGGAGGGTGTCTGGTTGATAGGGAAACGTGAGAAAATGGTGGAAACACCACAGAAATGGTTAGGGAACAGCATGGGGAGGGTGTCTGGTTCATAGGAAAAGGTCAGAATTGCGACTTCTCCTCTCTCACGCCTTTTACTCGTAAAAGTACGCTAATTAACTGAATTCGTACACATTAGCGCACAATGCGTAGCATTAGCATACAAATTTGTACGCATTAGCATACAATGCGTAGCATTAGCGTACAAATCAACATGGCTACTGCATTACAGTGAATGCCAGTACCCTCCCGCATGTTTATTCGCTGCGTAGCAGCGAACAAACGTGCGGGGAGGAGACTTGAGCATCGCACTCGAGCACACGTGGTGTTCGGCCAAAGCCGAGCATATCGATGCTCAAGCAAATATAGTGCTCGGGCGAGCATGCTCGCTCAACACTAGTCATGATCATGAATATAGGAAAGTTTGTTGCCCACTGAGCAAACATTCCATAGTGCTCCTGCAAGAGTGACAGGGGAAGCAGGGGCCAGGCTAATGGTTTTAAGGCTACTTGCACACTTGCGTTTGCAGGATCCGTTTGTGAGATCCGTCCAGGCTCTCACAAACGGATCTGTTATGATAATATAACCGTCTGCATCCGTTCTGAATGGATCCCTTTGTATTATCTTTTACATAGCAAAGACGGATCCATCTTGAACTCCATTGAAAGTCTATAGGAGACGGATCCGTTTTCTATTGTCTCAGACAAAACTGATCCGTCCCCATTGACTTACATTGTGAGTCATGACGGATCCATTTGCATCAGTTTCTTCATGCGGACACCAAACGCAGCAAGCAGCGTTTTAGTGTCCGCCTCCAAAACGGAATGGAGACTGAACTGAAGCAAACTGAAGCAAAACTGATGCATTCTGAATGGATCCTTTTCCATTCAGAATGCATTAGGACAAAACTGATCAGTTCAGGATCGTTTATGAGAGCCTGTGACGGATCTCACAAACGGATCCTGAAAACGCAAGTGTGAAAGTAAAAATGGGGATTTCAGTCAGCACATCCCAGTGTGCAGGTGCACGTTGCTATGGCTAAATGCACAAGGAAAGGAAAATACATACAATGCAACGGCACATTGCCAACCAGATAAAGCACAAAATGCCATAGTGATATGAGGTATTCTGAAGCTAATGCTATGCTTGTTTAGTAAATTAGAGATTCTTGGCAAATATATTTTGTACAAAATTATCTGAGCCCATCCACCAAATCGTCCAGGTGATCTCTGTAGGACGGGAACCTAACACTATTTCCTACCTGTTATTTGCCAACCTTGGCTTCCGTATAATCAGGGGGTGTTGGTTCCACATGCATTCTGGATCCGCTCTGCCTTTTTCTTTGTAAGTTTGTACTGGAGGTGTGGCTACTCCATTTGGTCATGCACTCCTGACTAGCCCATCTGCTGATTTTAATTAGTGTAACCATAAAGCCGAATGAACTCGCCATGCATGTTGGTACCTGCATCCCTAAATTAGTGGAGGCCTTTGAAGCACCAGAAATAGCAAAAGGCAGAGCGGATCCAGCATGCATGTGGAACCAACACCCACTGATTATACGGAAGCCAAGGTTGGCACATAACAGGTAGGAAATAGTGTTAGGTTGCCGTCCTACAGAGATCACCTTGACGATTTGGTGGACGGGCTCAGATAATTTTGTACAAAATATATTTGCCAAGAATCTCTAATTTACTAAACAAGCATAGCATTAGCTTCAGAATACCTCATATTACTATGGCATTTTGTGCTTTATCTGGTTGGCAGTGTGCCGTTGCTTTGTATGTATTTTCCTTTCCTTGTGCATTTAGCCATAGCAACGTGCACCTGCGCACTGGGATGTGCTGACTGAAATCCCCTCTTTTTCTTTGTAAGTTTGTACTGGAGGTGTGGCTACTCCATTTAGTCATTAAAAGGTATCAAATTAAAATATTTTATTTTATTTATTTTTTTATTTAATTTTAGTTTTTATTTAGCAATTCTTCATTGAAGGTACAAATGACATATAAAGGGTAGAACAAAAAGTTTCACAACATTGTTCACAGGTGTGATCAATGAAACAAACCTGAAAAGCTTTGGGTTCTTTTGGCGGACACGTTTTTGAAATTCATAACAAACCCTGTTCGGTATGAATTAATTCACTCATCCTTAGTGTAAGATCCTTAATATTGATAAGTATGAAAAACAAGCCCAGGAAGGCTAAAAGTAATTGATCAAGAATGTATCATGTGGGTGGGGATATATATGCAATATATATATATATATATATATATATATATATATATATATATATACAGTCAAAAAATGATGAAGGCAGCACTCAAAATAACAGTGAAAAAAATGGTGGTTTATTCACCCATCCAACAGCAACGTTTCAACTGTTCATTACAGTCTTTTTCAAGCTGCTTGAAAAAGACTGTAATGAACAGTTGAAACGTTGCTGTTGGATGGGTGAATAAACCACCATTTTTTTCACTGTTATTTTGAGTGCTGCCTTCATCATTTTTTGACTGTATATACCGTGAACCGTGGCCTTGGGTTCCTGAAGGATTTTTTTGCACCTACCTGTCAGTGCTGCTCTACTACTTCTATTGTTTGCTATATATATATATATATATATATATATATATATATATATAGCACAAGCTGGCCTACATGGCATGATAAATTGCTTTACCAGGTATCATTAATGTGTCCTAAAAATTACATATTTGGAGCCTGTGTTTTTCCATAGAGTGGCAGGTCTACACCAGGACACACTTCCAAAACTACATTAGGAAACCTAACCATGTGGCCGTACCCTAAGGATCTTTTGGGGGAGTTGATAGGAACAGTGTGTCCTGTCACTCTATGGAAAAACACAGGCTCCAAATATGTAATTTATAGGACAGATTAATGATACCTGGTAAAGCCATTTATCATGCCATGTAGGCCAGCTTGCCCAATACACACACACACACACACACACACACACATATATATATATATATATATATATATATATATATATACAGTACAGACCAAAAGTTTGGACACACCTTCTCATTCAAAGAGTTCTCTGTATTTTCATGACTATGAAAATTGTAGATTCACACTGAAGGCATCAAAACTATGAATTAACACATGTGGAATTATATACTTAACAAAAAAGTGTGAAACAACTGAAAATATGTCTTATACTCTAGGTTCTTCAAAGTAGCCACCTTTTGCTTTGATTACTGCTTGGCACACTCTTGGCATTCTCTTGATGAGCTTCAAGAGGTATTCACCTGAAATGGTATTCCAACAGTCTTGAAGGAGTTCCCAGAGATGCTTAGCACTTGTTGGCCCTTTTGCCTTCACTCTGCGGTCCAGCTAACCCCAAACCATCTCGATTGGGTTTAGGTCTGGTGACTGTGGAGGCCAGGTCATCTGGCGTAGCACCCCATCACTCTCCTTCTTGGTCAAATAGCCCTTACACAGCCTGGAGGTGTGTTTGGGGTCATTGTCCTGTTGATAAATAAATGATGGTCCAACTAAACGCAAACCGGATGGAATAGCATGCTGCTGCAAAATGCTGTGGTAGCCATGCTGGTTCAGTATGCCTTCAATTTTGAATAAATCCCCAACAGTGTCACCAGCAAAGCACCCCACACCATCACACCTCCTCCATGCTTTACGGTGGGAACCAGGCATGTAGAGTCCATCCGTTCACCTTTTCTGCGTCGCACAAAGACACGGTAGTTGGAACCAAAGATCTCAAATTTGGACTCATCAGACCAAAGCACAGATTTCCACTGGTCTAACGTCCATTTCTTCCGTTCATTAGCCCAAACAAGTCTCTTCTGCTTGTTGCCTGTCCTTAGCAGTGGTTTCCTAGCAGCTATTTTACCATGAAGGCCTGCTTCACACAGTCTTCTCTTAACAGTTGTTGTAGAGATGTGTCTGCTGCTAGAACTCTGTGTGGCATTGACCTGGTCTCTAATCTGAGCTGCTGTTAACCTGCGATTTCTGAGGCTGGTGACTCGGATGAACTTATCCTCCGCAGCAGAGGTGATTCTTGGTCTTCCTTCCCTGGGGCGGTCCTCATGTGAGCCAGTTTCTTTGTAACGCTTGATGGTTTTTGCGACTGCACTTGGGGACACTTCCAAAATTTTCCTAATTTTTCAGACTGACTGACCTTAAGTTCTTAAAGTAATGATGGCCACTCGTTTTTCTTTACTTAGCTGCTTTTTTCTTGCCATAATACAAATTCTAACAGTCTATTCAGTATCCACCTGACTTCTGCCCAACACAAATCATGGTCCCAACCCCATTTATAAGGCAAGAAATCCCACTTATTAAAGCTGACAGGGCACACCTGTGAAGTGAAAACCATTTCAGGTGACTACCTCAAGAGAATGCCAAGAGTGTGCAAAGCAGTAATCAAAGCAAAAGGTGGCTACTTTGAAGAACCTAGAATATAAGTCATATTTTCAGTTGTTTCACACTTTTTTGTTAAGTATATCATTCCACATGTGTTAATTCATAGTTTTGATGCCTTCAGTGTGAATCTACAATTTTCATAGTCATGAAAATACAGAAAACTCTTTGAACGAGCAGGTGTGTCCAAACTTTTGGTCTGTACTGTATATACATACACAAGTGGATCTCAAAAAATTAGAATATCATCAAAAAGTAGTTTTTTTTCAGTAATTCAATTCAAAAAGTGAAACGCATGTATTATATAGAGTCATTACAAACAGAGTGAACTTTTTCTAGTGTTTATTTCTGTTAATGTTGATGATTATGGCTTATAGCCAAGGAAAACCCAAAAGTCATTATCTCAGAAATTTAGAATACTATATTAAACCAACTGTAAAAAAATATTTAAACACAGAAGTGTTGGCCAAATGAAAAGTATGTCCAGTAAATGCACTCAATACTTGGTTGGGGCTCTTTTTGCATGAATGACTGCATCAATGCGGCGTGGCATGGAGGCAATCAGCCTGTGGCACTGCAGAGGTGTTATGGAAGCCCAGGTTGCTTTGATAGCAGCCTTCAGCTCATCTGCATTGTTGGGTCTGGTGTCTCTCATCTTCCTCTTGACAATACCCCATAGATTCTCTATGGGGTTAAGGTCAGGCAAGATTGCTGGCCAATCAAGCACAGTGATACTGTGGTTATTAAACCAGGTATTGGTACTTTTGGCAGTATGGACAGGTGCCAAGTCCTGATGGAAAATAAAAATTCCATCTCCAAAAAACTTGTCGGCAGAGGGAAGAATGAAGTGCTCTAAAATTTCCTGGTAGACGGCTGCACTGACTTTGGTCTTGATAAAACCCAGTGGACCTACACCAGCAGATGACATGGCTCCCCAAACCATCTCTGATTGTGGAAACTTCACACTAGACCTCAAGCAGCTTGGATTGAGTGCCTCTCAACTCTTTCTCCAGACTCTGGGACCTTGATTTCCAAATGAAATGCAAAATTTACTTTCATTTGAGAACAACACCTTTAACCACTGAGCAACAGTCCAGTTATTTTTCTCCTTGGCCCAGGTAAGATGCTTCTGGCGCTGTCTATTGGTCATGAGTGGCTTGACACATGGAATGCGACACTTGTAGCCCATGTCCTGGATATGTCTGTGTGTGATGGCTCTTGAAGCACTGACTCCAGCAGCAGTCCACTCCTTGTGAATCTCCACCAAAATTAGGAAAGGCCTTTTCTTAACAATCCTATCAAGGCTGCAGTTCTCCCTGTTGCTTGTGAACCTTTTTATACCACTCTTTTTCCTTCCACTCAACTTTCCATTAATATGCTTTGATGCAGCACTCTGTAAACAGCCAGCTTCTTTAGCAATGACCTTTTGTGGCTTACCCTCCTTGTGGAGTGTGTCAATGACAGCCTTCTGGACATCTGTCAAGTCAGCAGTCTTCCCCATGATTGTGTCGCCTACTGAACCAGACTAAAGGACCTTTTAAAAGGCTTAGGAAGCCCTTGCAGGTGTTTTGGGTTAATTATTCTAATTTTCTGAGATAATGAATTTTGGGTTTTCCTTGGCTGCAAGCCATAATCATCAAGATTAACATAAATAAACACTTGAAAAAGTTCACTCTGTTTGCAATGACTCTATATAATATATGTGTTTCACTTTTTGAACTGAATTACAGAAAAAAACAACTTTTTTATGATATTCTAATTTATTGAGATGCACTTGTATATATATTATATATCCCCATCCACATGATACATTCTTGTTCAATTACTTTTAGCCTTCCTGGGCTTGTTTTTCATACTCATCAATATTAAGGATAATGTTTTGAAATCTTACACTAAGGATGAGTGAATCAATTCGTACAGAACCGGGTTTGTTATGAATTTCAAAAAAATGTGTCCACCAAAAGAACCCAAAGCTTTTCAGGTTTGCTTCAGACGAATCCAGTAAAACGGCACGCAGCGCCATTTTACTGCACATGTTGGTGGGCAAAACCATGAGGGAGAAAGAAGAAGGATACTCACATGACCCTGGGAAGAAGTAGGGTGGAAGGCTGACAGACAACCTGGATCGGCCAATCAGTTTGTAGGAGTAGGGGGCTGAGGTGCTAGGGCTTAATAATACAACTGCTGCAGAACCTCATTCTGTGGTTCAAAACCAGCCACTTGCAGGAGACTATAAATAAAATAAAAATAAAACTATTCATTTTTCTCATTTGAACAGGGAGACAGCTGTTTTTCTCCCCAAAGCTTCAGGTTTCTACATATTATTACTCCCAGCACGGCACCTCAATAGCATTCTGCTGCTGAGCAATTGCAATTTTTCAGGGCATTATATTGTCACGAGTGGTCTTGCGTCTGGAATCAGACGTTCTGCGCGGCTTTCTAAGTGACAGGTTTGACAGGCTATTCCCTGTGGTTTGGGTGCTGTTCTCCACACCCCTTTCCCTCAGCTGTTGCCGCTGGGCAATTAGCTGTCTCCTACTTACCTCTTCCTCTCCCAGTATCCCTTGCGGTTTATATCTGCTTCATACCTGGTTGAGAGTGGTGTGGATCTCGGCTGAGATCCTGTTGCTGAGTTCTACTTAAAGTTAAGTGTTTTCCCTTCCTTTGGTTATTCCTGTTTGAGTCTCCTGTTCCTCCTTACGCTTGGAGGAACAGGTTACTCTTTTGTGTCATTAGACTGCAGGGTGTTCTAGGGTCTATTCAGATTAGGTTCCTGTGTATGAGCTTTCCTACCACCCGGGTTAGTTCATACTGGTAGCCAGCTAGGGCCTAGTCTTAGGGTCCCCTGCAGGAGGTGACCAGTTCCCTGGTTTTGTCTGTTCCCATCCCTCATACGCTCGGTGTGGCTTTTCCCCCCACACCCGAGCGTGACATTATAAACCGCCACTAACAAAAATTTATGTCATTTTTGTGCTGACATGGATGCTATTGCTACACTGGCTGAACGGCTGCAGGGACTCAGCTTGGAGGTGGCTGACATCCGCAACCAAATTCAGAGACCACAGGCTGGTGGTTCTGGGGGTGCTGAGTGTCAGGCCTGTTTGGAGCCTAAGGTCCCCCTCCCGGATAGATTTTCTGGGGAATGTGATAATTTTGTTCTATTTAGGGAGGCGTGCAAATTGTATTTCAGACTGCGTCCACATTCTTCTGGTAATGAGGAACAGAAGGTTGGTGTGGTCATCTCGCTGCTTAAAGGGGATGCGCAGTCATGGGCCTTTTCTCTACCGGCCGGATCGCTGTCTCTCCGGTCGGTAGATGAATTTTTCAAGACCCTAGGGATTATCTATGATGACCCGGATCGTATCTCCCTGGCTGAGACCCAGATACGTAACCTTTGTCAGGGTGAGCGGCCGGTTGAGACTTATTGCTCTGAGTTTCGGAGGTGGGCGACCAATACTGAATGGAACGATCCGGCTTTACGTAGCCAATTCTGTCAAGGTTTGTCTGAAAGGCTGAAGGACGCTTTGGCCTTTCAGGAAACCCCTGTGTCTTTGGAAGCCGCTATGTCTCTTGCTGTACGCATGGATAGGCGCCTGAGAGAGCGATCTAGGGGCCCCCGCTCTCAGGACGTACTATCACATAGTGTACCAGCTTCCTATGACACTTTGGGTGAATATTCCCCTAGGTTGATGTCTGGGGATGAACCTATGCAATTAGGGGGAGCCACTCCTGTATCCACCCGTAAACATCTTGGTAATAAAAAGGGAGTGTGTTTTTTCTGTGGTCAGAAAGGACACTTTATCAATGTATGTCCATGCTTCCTATCTCTAAAGGAGAGAAAAGAAAAGGGGGCGTTGAATTCTCATCTCACTCTTGGTGGAGTGGGTAGGGAGACTGAAAATGTGCATTTGTCTTCATCCTGCAGTACCCGTTTTCTCCTGACTGCCGAGGTGGCGCTAGAATCTAAGGTTGTGAAAATTGAGGTGTTTATTGACAGCGGGGCAGGGGTGAACTTGATTGATGCTCAGTTTGTCCGTATGCATGGATTGTCACCAAGTTCTTTGGATAAGAGGATTGCTGTGTTCGCCATTGATTCTGCACCTCTCTCTCAGAAGTGTTTGTCTCAGATGGTGCATGATATCAAATTAAGAGTGGGTGAATTTCATCAGGAGCTTATTTCATGTTTTGTGTTGGAAGGTCTTCCTGCTCCTGTGGTTCTGGGTTTACCGTGGTTAAGCAAACATAATCCGTCCATTGACTGGCATACTAGACAAATTGTGGATTGGGGCGATTATTGTGTTGACAATTGCCTTAATACATCTTTTTCTGCTTTAACCACTAAGACTCTTCCTTCTTTTATATCGGATTTCTCTGATGTATTTTCTGAAGGTGGATGTCAGGATTTACCCCCTCACCGGGAATACGATTGTCCTATCAATCTTATCCCTGGAACAAGATTGCCTAAATCTAGGCTGTATAACCTTTCTGGACCTGAGAGAACGGCCATGAAGGAATATATTGCTGAGAGTTTGGCCAAAGGACATATTAGGCCTTCCAAATCTCCTGTGGCAGCAGGGTTCTTTTTTGTTAAAAAAAAGGACGGATCCCTTAGGCCATGTCTGGATTTCCGTGAACTCAATAGGATTACTGTCCGTGATCCGTACCCCCTTCCTTTGATTCCTGACTTGTTTAACCAGATTGTGGATGCCAAGGTGTTCTCCAAGTTGGACTTAAGGGGGGCATATAATCTGGTCAGGATCAAGGAAGGGGATGAATGGAAGACGGCCTTTAACACTCCTGAGGGCCACTTTGAGAACCTGGTCATGCCTTTTGGGTTGACCAATGCTCCTGCTGTCTTCCAGCATTTTGTTAATGACATTTTTCATCATCTTGTGGGGAGGTTTGTAGTCGTGTATTTGGATGACATACTAATCTATTCTCCAGATATTGTGACACATCAGGATCACGTGAGGCAGGTGTTGCAAATCTTAAGAGATAACAAGTTGTATGCAAAATTGGAGAAATGTGCTTTTGCTGTACATGAGGTGCAATTCTTAGGATACCTGCTTTCATCTTCAGGTTTTCGTATGGATCCAGAGAAGGTCTGTGCTGTTCTGAACTGGGACCGACCTGAAAATCTGAAGGCTCTTATGCGATTTTTGGGGTTCACCAACTATTACCGAAAATTTATTAAGAACTATTCGACGATAGTTAAACCCTTAACTGACATGACTAAGAAAGGGACGGATGTCTCTGTGTGGTCTGATGCAGCGTTGCAAGCCTTCTCCGCTGTTAAGGAGTGCTTTTCCTCTGCCCCTATATTGGTGCAGCCAGATGTGTCACAACCTTTCATTGTGGAGGTTGACGCATCCGATGTGGGGGTAGGAGCTGTGTTATCACAGGGCCCGTCACCTGGTAAATGGCGCCCATGTGCTTTTTTTTCGAAGAAACTCTCTGTGGCGGAGAGAAATTATGATGTGGGTAACCGAGAGTTACTGGCCATTAAGTTGGCTTTTGAGGAATGGCGTCATTGGTTGGAAGGGGCGAACCATCCAATCACGGTATTCACTGATCACAAAAATCTGGCTTACCTGGAGTCGGCTAGACGACTTAATCCGAGGCAGGCCAGATGGTCTTTGTTCTTCACCAGATTCAATTTCATTGTCACATACCGTCCTGGGGTTAAGAATGTGAAGGCGGATGCCTTGTCACGTAGTTTTCCCGGGGGTGGTGATTTTGAAGATCCTAGCCCTATACTGTCTGAAGGAGTGGTGATATCCGCTCTTTACCCTGATCTTGAGGCTAAAGTGCTTGAGGCCCAGGGAGATGCGCCGGAGTCTTGCCCTCCCGGGAAGTTGTTTGTTCCTTCTGATTTGCGTTATAAGGTTTTTGAGGAGCATCATTCTTCGGTGCTTGCGGGACACCCTGGGAGTAAATCCACTGTCGACCTCATCTCTCGTAGATTCTGGTGGCCAGGTCTGCGTAAGTGTGTTGAGGAATATGTGTCAGCCTGTAGTGTCTGCGCACGCTCTAAGGTGACACATACTCGTCCCTCTGGACCCCTACTTCCATTACCCATCCCGTCCAGACCATGGACTCACCTATCCATGGACTTCATCACTGATCTGCCTGAGTCGTCTGGTAAGACAGTTATTCTGGTGGTTGTAGATCGTTTTAGTAAAATGGCGCACTTTATTGCATTACCCGGACTCCCCAATGCTAAAACTCTTGCACAAGTGTTTGTTGACAATATTGTGAAACTTCATGGCATTCCCACTGACGTTGTCTCTGATCGTGGGACTCAGTTTGTGTCCAGATTCTGGAGGGCGTTCTGTACTCGGCTCGGGGTACAACTGTCTTTCTCCTCTGCCTTTCATCCCCAGACGAATGGACAGACTGAGCGTACCAATCAGAATCTGGAGACTTATTTGAGATGCTTTGTCTCTGAGAACCAGGAGGAGTGGTCCTCGTTTTTGTCTCTGGCTGAGTTTGCCATAAATAATCGCAGACAGGACTCCACTGGTAAGTCACCATTTTTTGGTGCATATGGATTTCACCCGCAGTTTGGCACATTTTGTGGTTCTGATACTTCTGGTATTCCTGAGGAAGAACGTTTTTCGTCATCATTGTCTTCCATATGGCGAAAAATTCAAAGTAACTTGATAAATATGGGTAACAAGTACAAACGTGTGGCTGACAGGAGACGCATGAATGGTCCGGACCTAAATGTGGGTGATTCTGTGTGGCTGTCTACTAGGAACATTAAGTTGAAAGTTCCTTCATGGAAGTTGGGTCCAAGATTTATTGGCCCATATAAAATCACGGCCATTATTAATCCTGTAGCATTTCGTCTTGAACTTCCGCAGGCCCTGAAAATCCATAATGTGTTTCACAGATGTTTGTTGAAGAGGTATGTTGAACCTCTGGAGCCATCTCCCTTGCCACCCGCGCCTGTCTTGGTGGATGGTAATTTGGAATTTCAGATTGTCAAGATCATTGATTCTCGAGTTCTTCGTGGGACCCTTCAATATCTGGTTCATTGGAAGGGTTATGGTCCTGAGGAGAGGTCATGGGTACCGGCATCTGACGTGAATGCCAGTCGTTTGGTAAAAGCCTTTCACAGATGTCACCCTGATAAAGTTGGTCCTGGGTGCCCGGAGGTCACCCGTAAAAGGGGGGGTAATGTCACGAGTGGTCTTGCGTCTGGAATCAGACGTTCTGCGCGGCTTTCTAAGTGACAGGTTTGACAGGCTATTCCCTGTGGTTTGGGTGCTGTTCTCCACACCCCTTTCCCTCAGCTGTTGCCGCTGGGCAATTAGCTGTCTCCTACTTACCTCTTCCTCTCCCAGTATCCCTTGCGGTTTATATCTGCTTCATACCTGGTTGAGAGTGGTGTGGATCTCGGCTGAGATCCTGTTGCTGAGTTCTACTTAAAGTTAAGTGTTTTCCCTTCCTTTGGTTATTCCTGTTTGAGTCTCCTGTTCCTCCTTACGCTTGGAGGAACAGGTTACTCTTTTGTGTCATTAGACTGCAGGGTGTTCTAGGGTCTATTCAGATTAGGTTCCTGTGTATGAGCTTTCCTACCACCCGGGTTAGTTCATACTGGTAGCCAGCTAGGGCCTAGTCTTAGGGTCCCCTGCAGGAGGTGACCAGTTCCCTGGTTTTGTCTGTTCCCATCCCTCATACGCTCGGTGTGGCTTTTCCCCCCACACCCGAGCGTGACATATATCTGTCCAGTGTTATTGCGTTAATTGCGTTGCATTATAGCAAAAACATTTTACTAAAGAAAACGCCATTTTTATACCAGTGAAATTAAACAGAAATTACACTGTAGACAAAAATCTTACTGTCTTTCCTACATCGTTATATTGTTGGTGTGTGTGTTGGGATGTAGGAGGGGGGGGGGATAATCGCATTACAAGTTTGCAACATGTGTTTTACATAGAGAGAACAGTATACTGGCCTTTTCTGCATCATTATATTGGTGTTGTGGGAGAGGGGAGAAGCTCATTATTTTCAATGTTTTCAATGTGTTTTTTACAGTAGAGAAATATTTTTTCTGAACCAGCATTTTTCAATGCAAATAACAAAGCAGTCAAATCTTATACTGGTCTTTCCTACATCTTTATATTGGTGTTGTGTGAGGGGGAGAACAATCTCATTACAAGTTTGCTATGTGTGTTTTACAGTAGAGAAAGTTCTTTTGTAATACTGTGGGGGACATTTATTATGAATTATACACCACTTGATGGAGTATTAATGTCTCAAATTTTGTTTCCCCACTCTTTCCCACTCACAGCACTTTTTACAAGTATATATCACTGTGTATTGTAGGAAGAGGTTCAAGACGACTTAATCACAGAACTAATTATGACCCCTTTTTAAAATATAACCTTTTATAAATACCTTCTAAACAAAATCTCAAAAATTACCACATAATTAGCACTTTGATAATTAGACAAACTTCAGACACTTCTCATTACATATATATGCATATAAAGATAGTAACCGGTGTGGCCAAGAATAATCACTGGCCCTTCTTTACTCACGATCAAGTTAATACACCACTTTTGAGGGTTGTTGGTGGGTCTGGCATTCCAGGCACAGGACAGAGACATGGGGTCCACGGTGAAGTCAGGTCACTTGTCCCTAGTTGTCCCTTCACTACACCTGCCTAGAAGCGGAGCACCCGCCCCGAAAGGGGTGACCCCACTTCTCAGTGGCTAAGCCCTGGATGCCCCCTTCCTTTGCCCTACCAATAGTGCCCAATTTCTTGCTTGGATCCCAATAACAGTATCTGTCCCGACGCGTTTCCCCAGTGTCTAGGATGCACTGGTTTCTCTTAGGCTATTGCTAGGCTATATAAGTAGATACTCATCTGTATAGGCAATGCGCACACCATTTTCATCTGAGGTGGCCAGGGATCTCTTTGTAGCATTGCCTATACAGACGAGTATCTACTCTGCTGGAGGAAACGCCAAAGCTATGTAGGGGCCTGCACCTCCACATAATTTTGGCACATCGACCCATAGTACAAAGGGACTAAGACCAGTGTCTAAATCGTCGGTCTTAATAAATGTCCCCCTGTGTTTTTAAATGCAAATAACAAAGTAGGCAAAAATCTTACCGGTGCCAAATCCCAAAGTAAATTGTCTATAGCAGTATTCATTTTGTTTGTAGAACGGGAAGGACATTTAAGGGCACCTGGCTTGGGTGGTATGGCTGGACTCTTGGCATGTGCAAGTCATATGGGCAGGCATTCTGACCCTGTTAAGGCATCATTTTTGGATGCCTGGTCCTCCATCAAGCCACTGTTTTTTTCACATAACAGTGTGTGTTTAACCTCTTCAGTACCGAGCCACTTTTCACCTTAAATCCAAGGCCAATTTTTGCAAATGTGACATCTGTCATTTTACTGATTGTTGAGATTGTTTTCTCGTGACACATTGTGCTTCATGTTGGTGGTAAATTTGAGTCAATATGTTTTATCATTATTTATTAAAAAAATCCTAAATTTACAGAAAATTTTGAAAAGTTACCAATTTTCAAAATTTTGCTTTGCTTTTAGGCAGATAGTGATATCCTATATAAAAGTTAATACTTTACATTTCCCTAATGTTCATGGAAATGACATCTTATTTTTTAAGACATTAGAAGTTTAAGAATTTTAGAAACAATTTTTAAAATGTTTTAGAAAAGTTTAGAAAAACCCACTTTTTTAATGGCCAGTTCAGTTATGAAGTTACTTTGTGGAGGTTACCCCATTTTAGAAACTACACTCTTTAAGTTATTCAAAACTGATTTTATTAACTTTTTTAACCCTTTAGTTGTTCCACAAGAATTAAAGGAAAATGGAAGTGAAAATTCAAAATTTCACGTTTGTTTTGTAGATTTTCCATCTAAAATTCATTTTAGATGGAAAATCTAAAATGGATACTGGTGACCTATCCTGAGAATAGGTCATCAATATTACAAAAGTGGACAACCTCTTTAAATAGAATTGTGATGCATCTGCTGATCCTATTTGTTATGACCAGTGGGCACCTGCTGCTCCATGTGACCAACTCCCTTTAAGGGCAATATCTGAGCACACCCCTTGTTCTTCACACAATTCCTCTGGTGTTGAGGAGAGACTTTCCCAAGGGGAGTACCAGGTGCAACCTCAGAAGGGAATTGGAACACGAGGGAATCGGGACCAGAGTGTAAACCCACTGGACTGACCTCCAGGTGACACAAAACACCCAGTGGATGCAGAAGTCAGGGAAGGAAGCAGTCAGACAAAGTCCGTAAACGTAGATCAGGGTCAGAGCAGGTGGCAATCAGGCAAAGTCCATAATCCAAAGTCCGGTACACAGAAAGACAAGAACCAACAGAACACCTTAGCTCAAACAGGAAACTAGCTAGGAACCTAATTTTATCAGGCGCATTCCTGTAGAAGAACGCACCTTTAAACACCTCCTGCAGACCAGCCATAGGCTGGGGAAGATAGAGGGCATGTGCAGGCTGCCTCACAAAGGGAGGAGAGACACGCCACACACACCCTAAATACATACAAGGAACTCTGAGCCAGAGGGCAAACTCTGCTCAGAGCCAGGAGGGAGATTCTGGTGACAGGAGTGTAAACCATAGCTAAGAACCCTGTTGCCCGCACCTGTCAGCACGATGTGCAGCAGCGGGGAGGAATGAAGAAGACTGGCGCCTGTACCTGTGTGTGCGGACAGAATCGCAGGGGAGCTGTGTTAACACTATTCCAGATAAAATAAGATAGTGTATATGGGTGGAGCACACTCACAAATGGTACTTCAATGGTCGATTGTATGTATATAAAATGGTAGTACAAGATAATGAAGGAAAGTGTTTTTATTTGATTTCTTTTAAAATATTAATATAATCTAAAAAATCAGTTTAGGACTAAATATCTTCAAAATAACTCATGCATGGTATAGGTTTAGATGAAAAAATTGATATTGGGATCTAAGAATAAAATCTGAAAATAAAATCTGAAAGTGTAATATTGTATAGCAAATTAAAATATAAGTTGGTGGTAAAAAGTAGATAAGATTGTTCAAGTTACGATATATACACAGTGGTGTATCAACAATGTATCAATGAAGTAATAATATAGCAATAAAGAAATTGTAACAGTAAAAAAATTATAACAGTAAAAAAAAAATTATGATACATCAATCAATAAGACCACAGGTTCACAATGCATCAATCTGACCCTTTTTCTTGCATGGTTGATTCCTTAATTTCCATCTAAGTACTTTTTGAGGATGGATACAATGTTTGTAAACAGTAGAGAAAAGTCTTTATCTTCTGATGGTTCACACTTAGTGTGTGTGTCTTTCACAGTTCCTATATGGCAACAAAGGTTCCGATATGGGCTGTATAAATCCCGATGCAGGTAAGATAAATGTCTATATCAAATATACTTCTGTCACAATATTGGTAAGTATAGTATGTACAGGCAGGATTTATTATACTGTACCGGAGTCTTGCAGCTTTGTTTCGCTGGGGAAGAGTAGAGGGAGAGCCGTTCGGCTGTTTCTCTTACCTCTAGAATATCCTCTGTTTTCCCAGTGCAGAGCGCGCGCTCCTAGCTGTGTAGACGGCGTTGCTGTTTGCACGTGGCGTCCCACGTGGATGTTGAAATAACTTACGGCTTCTGCCGATATGGCCTGTATTGTACCGCAGTGACTCTTCTGCTTTTAAAATAGTAGTATCCTCCGGAGGTAGGTTTTTCAATATTAGAAAGAGTAGATGGTTTATTTCATCCTTTCTCTAAAGATGCTTTTATGTAGGAACGGACTAAGCAGTCCGTTCCTACATAAAAGCATCTTTAGAGAAAGGATGAAATAAACCATCTACTCTTTCTAATATTGAAAACCTACCTCCGGAGGATACTACTATTTTAAAAGCAGAAGAGTCACTGCGGTACAATACAGGCCATATCGGCAGAAGCCGTAAGTTATTTCAACATCCACGTGGGACGCCACGTGCAAACAGCAACGCCGTCTACACAGCTAGGAGCGCGCGCTCTGCACTGGGAAAACAGAGGATATTCTAGAGGTAAGAGAAACAGCCGAACGGCTCTCCCTCTACTCTTCCCCAGCGAAACAAAGCTGCAAGACTCCGGTACAGTATAATAAATCCTGCCTGTACATACTATACTTACCAATATTGTGACAGAAGTATATTTGATATAGACATTTATCTTACCTGCATCGGGATTTATACAGCCCATATCGGAACCTTTGTTGCCATATAGGAACTGTGAAAGACACACACACTAAGTGTGAACCATCAGAAGATAAAGACTTTTCTCTACTGTTTACAAACATTGTATCCATCCTCAAAAAGTACTTAGATGGAAATTAAGGAATCAACCATGCAAGAAAAAGGGTCAGATTGATGCATTGTGAACCTGTGGTCTTATTGATTGATGTATCATAATTTTTTTTTTACTGTTATAATTTTTTTACTGTTACAATTTCTTTATTGCTATATTATTACTTCATTGATACATTGTTGATACACCACTGTGTATATATCGTAACTTGAACAATCTTATCTACTTTTTACCACCAACTTATATTTTAATTTGCTATACAATATTACACTTTCAGATTTTATTTTCAGATTTTATTCTTAGATCCCAATATCAATTTTTTCATCTAAACCTATACCATGCATGAGTTATTTTGAAGATATTTAGTCCTAAACTGATTTTTTAGATTATATTAATATTTTAAAAGAAATCAAAAAACACTTTCCTTCATTATCTTGTACTACCATTTTATATACATACAATCGACCATTGAAGTACCATTTGTGAGTGTGCTCCACCCATATACACTATCTTATTTTATCTTTAATACACGATTTTGGTTGGATCGAGGGTGTGAGGCACCTCATTTTTCAACTTCTTGAGATTGGTGAGCCACTGAACATTTTTATTTCTCATATTAACACTATTCCAGTCTACAAAACAGAAAATGTCAGCTTATTGTTTGTGTCGCAGTGTGTAAACTGGAATATTTATTTTTTGCATCAAAATGAATAAAATAATATATTTATAATATTTACTTTTGAGAATATATTGGTTTACAGCTCTGGTAAATACGTTTATTTCACTAAAGGAATTGAGTTACTATAACATGGATAATTCAATGAAAGCTATTAAATAAAAATTATTCAGTGAATGTCTGCTCTCCGTAAATAGGAAAACGG
Source organism: Rhinella marina (assembly GCA_900303285.1). Taxonomy (NCBI): domain Eukaryota; kingdom Metazoa; phylum Chordata; class Amphibia; order Anura; family Bufonidae; genus Rhinella; species Rhinella marina. The sequence continues at coordinate 149,228 of ONZH01017757.1, forward strand.
TATATAATTTGATCATATCTGACTGTATTTGGGAATGTCATTAAGTTTTTAATATGTTTTTTTTCCAGCCTAGTAATAATGCAACAGAAGGACAGGCTGTGACTGTGGAAATCATCCTCACCCTCCAACTAGTGCTCTGCATTTATGCCTCTACTGATGACAGGAGGGATGACAATGTAGGGTCTCCATCACTTTCTATTGGTCTCTCTGTTGTGCTGGGTCATTTAGTTGGGGTAAGTACTATTTTATGATAACTGGTGTGATTATTATATATTGTATTATGTTCTTACTATGGCAAATAATGATTACTTTAATTCTCTTCACAAACGTGGCACAGAAGCATAATGGTTAAAAAAAACCTGGAGTGGCACAATAGGCTTGATGGTTGTTGAACACACTAAGTGGTGCCAAACACTTGAACATTGCAGAACTTAACTGTTTGCTCGCTTGCGAGTGGATCTCTACCAGGACCATGGGCCTGTGTGATACTTCTCAAGTTTTCCAAGGACCAGTTAGCCGCTGGCTTTTACCCTTCCTACACCTTCCTACAGTGTTGCTGTGGGTCCTGGGCAGACCTATGGTAGGTATTTCTCATGGAGTTACATCAGCCACTTTGTATAGATACGCATGGGCTCCATGGATCCTCATGACCACTCGGCGTCTACCCTTCACAGAATTTGCTCTCACCACCCTTGGTTGCAAATATGCACGACACCTATTTCTCTTCACTGTGTTCTGCTACTTGCCATCAGTCTGCTATAAAGGTCCAAGTGCATGTTACCAGTTGAGACAGTGAGTCTGCAAAGTCTGCCCATGGTAGCACTGATTGTCTAGTGTCTGAACTGAGCAGGGGCACACCCCAAACTGGTAACACCCAACAGGACCTTTATTGCAGACTGCTGGCTGCTTATTCATACATTTCTAGTAGAAATAACAGAGAAATGGCAGAACCTAGAATTATATAAAAAAATGATCCAAAATTGTTATTATATGGGGAATGCAAGCCGTTATTAAAACAGACAAGTCAGGAGAGGATCAACCTGATATTTATTCAGGTCCATGTTAACTCCACAAAGACACCTTACTTGGTCTAAGTCAACAGTAGCTTGCAACGTAACATGCAACACTTGAATTCTTCACTTTATAAAAGACGAGGTATAACCTTTCCCTTTCACTGGTCACCCATTCTCTTACTCAGCGCTCAGTCTCAAAAGGTTAGCTATCCACAGGGCTGAAATTTCACACAGCTCACATGGTTCTCTGATTACTCTCTACCCATCACTATGTCTCCATGAAACCACTCTGACCTTGCTGGCTTAACTTCAGAAAGCCCACAGCTTTCATTCAGGAACACTGTCACTTGCTCCAGCTTACAGTCCACCAGTACACTTTATTGTGGACAAGCTGAGTCCTACTCCTCTGGCAGGTCAAAGACAGATTCCCCAAGCACCACATATGGTCTCGCTGCCCCCATACTCACTGCCCCTTCTTGCCCTCTTAAAAGCATTTGGCACATTGCTTCGGTGCCACGATGCAGACACTGACATCCCAACTGTCCTTGAACTGGTCGGACAGTCCCAGATTTTGGCGGCTATCTCACGGTCCTGGGATGGCTGAGGTATGTCCTGCATTCAACTGTCTCTTCGACCTGAGGATGCAGTGACAGTTGCAAAATGCAAAGGTGAAGCAGGGAGCTTTTAGCTCCCTGTCCACCACTCACACAGCCAGTGATCTCCCTAGCGGCAAGTGAAATTCAATGTCATCATAGTGCCTGCTGGGCTAAGTAAGTGAGCAGGCTGATTATTCCTCAGCCTATGCTGCCATTTGCTTAGCTCAGCAGGTGTGATGATGTCACTTCATAATGCCTGCTGTGTATGAAAGCAGGATGTGCTCCATTCACGGATAGAACGGGGCTAGGGGAGTATGTATTTATTTTTATTTTATTAACAATACGGGCTTCAGTAACTAAAGGGGCTACACTATTGTAAAGTGGGCACTAATTAAGGGGGGCTACACTATTGTATGGGGGCACTAACTAAGGGGGCTACACTACTGTAAGGTGGGCACAAACTAAAGGGGCTAGACTATTGTAAGGTGGGAACTAACTAAGGGGGCTACACTAATGTAAGGGGGGCACTAAGAGGGCAGTGTAGCAGCGCTACTGTCAGGGGGAACTAAGGGGGCATTGTGCTGTGTTTGGGGATACTAAGAGGGCCTTCTACAGTGTGTGGGGGTACTAAGGAGACATAAATACTGTGTGGGCATTAAAGAGGCATTACTACTGTGTGGGAGCATGAAGGGGGCATATCTACTAGGTGGGAGCACAAAAGGAGCACAACTATTGTGTGGAGGCACTATGAGGGCATAACAACTGTGTGGGGGCCCAAAGGAAACTGGGTGGGATTGGGATAGGCATCAGGCGGAGTTAGAAGTGTGTCTTAGAGTTAACAAAATTTGCCAGTGACAATGTCCATCTTTGAGCTTTTTAAAAGTTGGGAGGTATGCATGCAATGTCACATTGAGAATGTGCTCCTGTGAACTGGTAGCCAGGAATATTTAATACCTTCTGCCCAGTTAGGCCGGGTTCACATCACCATTTCATTTTCCGTTCTTCTGATCCATCAGAAAAACAGAAAACAACAAAGAAACTGGATCCTATATTTTAAGCATCCATTGTGCTCAGTAATGCATATTTTGCCATTTCTGTCTGAGATCTGTTATTTAGACGGAAAAAAAAAACTTGGTGTAGAAATGGCTAAAATAGATGCACAGTGTGCATAATTGAGCATAACAGATAGGTTAGGATAGTTTTTTTTTGTTGTTTTCTGTTCTTCTGATTGATCAGAAGAATGGAAATTGTAACGGTGATGTGAAACTGGCCTTACTTTGATAGGATCAAGTGTCACTGCAAACCGTGGCCCTACTATACCAATGTCTACAAAGTGCACAAACACTGTGGGGTAAATACAACTCAGTAAAATACATTATACACAGATATCCCAGAGAAACTGGCATAAAAACACATAGAATATTATGTAATAATCATATGCAGCTTATATACTGTATGTGATAATACATCAACAAACCTCTTTCTTGAAGTAATATACATATTGTCCTGGAAGGTATGAGGTTTACCCTCTTTACTAGTTAATACCCAGAAAAAACACTGAAGTATTGCATGCTATTAAAGTACTCTAGTAAAATAAATTCAATGCAGCAAAATGCAGAAAAATGTCACTGCTGGGTTCAAAACTATACTTAAAACTGTTCACAAGCTAGTGTGCTTCTAAACATTGCCTGATCTTATTCAAAATTACTGTCCAAAATTTGTATATACAGTGCCTTGCGAAAGTATTCGGCCCCCTGGAACTTTTCAACCTTTTGCCACATTTCAGGCTTCAAACAAAAAGATATAACATTTTAAATTTTTGGTGAAGAATCAACAACAAGTGGGTCACAATTGTGAAGTGGAATGAAATTTATTGAAACATTTAAATTTTTTTTGTAATAATAAAACTGAAAAGTGTGGCGTGCAAAATTATTCGACCCCCTTGCATTAATACTTTGTTGCGCCTCCTTTTGCTGCGATTACAGCTGCAAGTCGCTTGGGGTATGTCTCTATCATTTTGCACATCTAGAGACTGAAATTCTTGCCCATTCTTCCTTGCAAAACAGCTCGAGCTGTTTGAGGTTGGATGGAGAGCGTTTGTGAACAGCAGTTTTCAGCTCTTTCCACATATTCGATTTTGGTTTCATATGACCAGAGCACCTTCTTCCACATGTTTGGTGTGTTTCCCAGGTAGCTTGTGGCAAACCGTAACTTTGAGAAATGGCTTTCTTCTTGCCACTCTTCCATAAAGGCCAGATTTGTGAAGTGTTCGACTGATTGTTGTCCTATGGACAGACTCTCCCACCTCAGCTGTAGATCTCTGCAGTTCATCCAGAGTGATCATGGGCCTCTTGGCTGCATCTCTGATCAGTCTTCTCCTTGTTTGAGATGAAAGTTTAGTGGGACGGCCGGGTCTTGGTAGATTTGCAGTGGTCTGATACTCCTTCCATTTCAATATGATCGCTTGCACAGTGCTCCTTGGGATGTTTAAAGCTTGGGAAATCTTTTGGTATCCAAATCCAGCTTTAAACTTCTCCACAACAGTATCACGGACCTGCCTGGTGTGTTCCTTGGTCTTCATGATGCAGAACCCTGAGACTATCACAGAGCAGGTGCATTTATACGGAGACTTGATTACACACAGGTGGATTCTATTTATCTTCATCAGTCATTTAGGACAACATTGGATCATTCAGAGATCCTCAATGAACTTCTGGAGTGAGTTTTCTGAACTGAAAGTAAATGGGCCGAATAATTTTGCACGCCCCACTTTTCAGTTTTATTATTACAAAAAAAGTATAAACGATCCAATAAATTTCGTTCCACTTCACAATTGTGACCCACTTGTTGTTGATTCTTCACCAAAAATTTAAAATGTTATATCTTTTTGTTTGAAGCCTGAAATGTGGCAAAAGGTTGAAAAGTTCCAGGGGGCTGAATATTTTCGCAAGTACTTTCGCACTGTATAGAATTTCTATATATAAGATTTATATGTAGGGTTATATAGGATTTATACTCCTCAGCATTGAAATTGTAACACCAAGAAGCAAAAGTTCTGAAATTATGGAAATCATAAGATCAATAGACATGTTATTGATATGCAAATAGTCTTGAGCGAATCGAATTATCTGAAGTGGAATTCGATCCGAATTTCAGGAAAAATTTGATTTGCCACAAAGCTGAATCTCCTCATGCTTCGTGGTAACGAATCAATTTTCCCTAAAATGGTGGTAAAAATAATCATACTCATCTCATCCATTTGAGCAGGAAAAGGCCGCCATGGCCTTCTTGATTGAAGATCCCGTGCAAAATCTCATGTTCAAGATGGCCGCAACAGCCTCTTCACACTTAAATGGATAAGGTGAGTAGTATTATTATTATTTTTTAACTGAATAATCCCTGAAAGCCCTAATTCTTATCTTAGATGCTGCAATCAGCGATAAACGCAGCTAGGATATGCCCCCATTGTCTACCACTAGGACCCACACCTATATTGAGAATGGAGCACCGCAAGGTGGTGGCTGGAGGACTCCGGTCCGGCCAACACCAAGCTGGCTCCCCATAGAAATGAATGGGAGCACACCGCGCTTGCGGGGCCACCACTCCCATTCATTTCTATGGAGCCAACTGACATTTTCTCCGGCCCCATAGAAAATGAATGTAGGACGGCTGAGCATGTGCAGTGCGCCCTCCTTCAATTTCAGGGCTCCGTTCTGGATATAGGTGTGGGTCCCAGTGGTGGGATCCACACCTATAAGACAATGGGGGTATATCCTAGTGATATGCCCCCATTGTCCATCATGAGACAAACCCTTTAATGGTTGTCTGAGGAATTGTCTGGCCCACTGAATGCACAAGGGCATGAAAATCATCATGATCTGCTGCTGGCACCTCCCTTTGCAATTGCCAACCATTGATGTCCCAGATGTGTCCAACAGAAGATAAGACCGGAAATATTACAGGTCATGGTGGCATGAGTAGACCACAAAGGATGCTCACAGTAGAACAAGCAACATGTGGCCTGGCACTGTCCTGTTGAAAAACAGCTCCTGGGACACTTTGGAGAAATGGCCGTACCACTGGTTCCATGACCAAAACAATGTAACATTGAGCTGTTACTGCACCTGAATTGCAGACTTGTGATTGAATTGAATTGAAGGCCCAAAGTTGTGTATAGTGATGAGCAAAGTATTCAAACATTAGATTTGGCCGCTTTGCAGAATTTTACTATTTACTTAGTCATAAAGCGCATTTCTTTGTAAGTAGTAGCGGTTGTGCCGCCCACTGTCATTGTACTCCTGAGATGCCGCGTTCATCACTGATCGTGGCACCTCAGGAGTAATACAGTGACAGCAATAATACAGTGTGAAATAAAAAAAAGAATAAAATCATATTTACCTCATCCATTTGATCACGAAGAGCCAGCTGCTGCCATCTTGATTGAAGATCTAGTGTGAAATCTCTCGCGGCCCATGATTACATCATCACGTCAGCCGGCGTGGTAACGTCAAACGTCACCGTGCACGAGATTTCGTGAGAGATCTTCAATCAAGATGGCGGCAGCCGGCTCTTCAACTGCAAACAAATGAGGTAAGTATGATTTTTAAAATTTTTTTACCATCATTCAGGGAAAATCAATTCACTAACATGAAGCACACGGAAATTCGACTTTGCGGCGAATTGAATTTTCCCTGAACTTCAGATCGAATTCCACTTTATTCAGTTCGATTCACTCAACATTGGTTGTTTAACCACCATCTGATGGTTTGTCTAGAAAGTGTTTGCCGCCCTAGGTTTAGGATGTTACATGTAGTTTCACTTGCATTACAGAATGGATCACCATGCACCATTCTTCTAATCCATCTGTCCATGCAGAGGTTTGCCTCTGTGTACCTTTTGCTGTCATTCCAGTTTTTTATTGTTCTCCCATCCTCTGAGACATACAACATTCTAGAATACTGACATCTCGGCCGATCTGCCGGAGTGATAAACCAAGGTCTCTCAGTTCAAGGATTCTATCCCTCTCAGTTTGTGACAAGTGGTCATAAGTAGCATTTCGATGAACAGGAGGCATTTCACAATCATCCCACACTACTTGATCAGAATTTTTGAGGTTTCATGTGGCAAAAAAACTTTTCTTTCAGTCCTGCTTTTATGCCCCTTCCACATGCCACAGATTGGTGCTAGGTACTTAAAATTTGGTGATATGCAGATCTTAGCTACCTCCTGCTTTACAGTTTGTATTTCTTGATGTTGCAATTTCGATGGTGATTAATATATTATATAAAGGGGACAGAAAATTAAGCAAAGAAGCAGAACCAAATTCTTATGATACAGCTATTGTTTGCACTTCTATACACCTGATATAGGAATATTTGCGTCCCGTGTGAACTATTCTAATAGTGACTAATAGACCTAGTTTGGCAGTGACATGAATTCTTTTCAGATCTTTACTTTTGCTGCAGTTGCTCAACTCTTTCTGCAGGCAATTCCAAGAAACTCCTAGAATTGTGAAATATGTTGTGCCAGGTCCTTCTGTGTTCTTATAATTCACTGTTGTGTAAGATACTAGACAACGCTCAGAGTGCGATCCCAGTGACAGAGCACTGACATCAGTGCTGGTAAATCATGCACGAGACCTGAAGCATGTGATGAAACTTTATTAATAGTCCATAATGATCCCCACAAGTAACTGATGACTATATAAACCATTCCGTCCATGATACATAACTCAGTATGAGATCCGAGCAGATGGAATCCTGGAGGAGAGAGAAGAATTTACATGTCAGATCTTTGATATTGCCATTAACGTTCACAGCTCATCATAACTTAATAATTATAATGCTCAATAATTCTTGCTATTGATGATGTAATTCTAATAAATAGTACTATATTTTTGTTTGATGGATGGAGAATTTAAAAATGTCAGCGTGTAGCCGAGCAATTACAGTATTGACATTGAGTTGTTCATCTTGTTTGTCTCCAAGCTTTTAAAGAGCTTTGAAAAGCAGATAACTTTTAAAGATGTCCACCCAACAGTCAAGAAATTCGATTTGTTATAGATTACTTCGTCCCAAATCACTTTTCATTGCATAAAACGGCCGCAATGACAGGGGAACGGCAATTGCGCTGCCACCCTCTTCATTTAGCCTCTCACATGCCGTGTCCAACGCCAATGGCAGCAGGTGAGACATACATTCAAGTGGTCAGGGGGGTAATCTGGGGTTAAAAATATTTATATCTACATACATACAAATCATTTACTTGATCATGGAAAGGCCACCTGCTCCTATCTTGATTATAGAAAACCCAACAAATGACCTGCGATAAGCTTAATAACAGTACCATGTGATCACACTAGTCGCGCGTGATCATGTGCTGACATCTTCACACTCACTACAGATCTTTTGGCAGGTTTTCTTCAATCAAGACAAGAGCAGGTGGCCTCTCTGCGATCACGTGGATGAGGTACTATAACTTTCTCATTTTTTCATTTTCAGCCACCATTTTAGGAAAAATTGATTCACTACCACAAAGCATGAGAAAATTCGGCTTCACAGAGAATGACATTTTTCCTAAACTTCGGATTGAATTCTACTTCAGATGCTTCGAATCACTCAACACTAGTGACTAGGATACTGGGTTGAACGTCTGATCACAGGGTCACAACCAGTCATAATTTTATGGCTTATCCTAGCAATATGCTGTAAAAGTCTATGATGAGAATGAAGTAGTATTTTGAGTTGCTCTTTGCTAACCTCTCCATAACACATTTACTGTATATTAGACATTGCCCATACTTCCCTTTGGCTATGAATGTGATCAGTTACACTCCACAAAACATCCATATTTAGGAAAGTTAAATAGTGTTTTAAATACCCCATTAAGGAATTTTGAGTTAATATCTCTTAAGGGAATCTGTCACCATCGACCTCCATATATCAAACTATTTGCACAGACACATGGATGTAGATTTTGTTGATGCGAGGCTTCGTTCCCAAGTTATACTTTTTCTTAATATGCATATTAGGTCTTGTTTATACAGCTACCACCACCAGAGCCATTACCACTCCCATCTTCCATCCTCTCCTCCTGGACTCATTGCCCATTCAATAGTTGTCATGGTATCTAAGCAGTTAAACAGAAGGAGGGGACTCCCTTGGTCCCCTAATCACTCCCCCTTGTAATTACTGAATGGTTGCCATAGCAGCTGGGGGCCTTGTAAAAACAAAACCATAGGCCTGTCTTGTTAGGATGTCTAAAAAAAGGGATAATAAAGTTTCTAGAAGGAATATGTCAGAAATGTTGTCGATGCATAAAAACGAAACCCAAAAAACAATGATTGAATTGTATTTTTTCCCATTCCACCCAACCATAATTTTTTTACAGTTTCCCAATATGTTATATGGAACTTTAAATGGTGAGATTGAAAAAATACAACCAATCCCACAAATGCAAGCCCTCATATGACTATACAAAAAAAAATAATAATAAAAAAGCTATGGATCGTTTTAAGTGGGAAGGAAAAAACAAAAACAGGAATTTATTTATGATGAAATAAAAAACTAAAACTTACCTTCATCTGCTTGTAATTGCCATAAGTGAATCTGTCTGAGTAATGGTAAGGAGTAATATGTGTGTAGAGACTGAATTGCCACCAACACTGTTGCAGACAATAGCATTAATATATTTCTCACCAGATGATGTCATGTTCCTAATGTAAAGTGTTCTTTTGTCCTTGGATTTAGATTTATTTCACCGGCTGTTCAATGAATCCAGCTCGCTCATTTGGACCGGCTTTGGTAGCTGGAAATTTTAACACACATTGGGTAAGACAAATGAAGGAATCGCTCATGTGAAGACCTTAACAATATGACAATGAGTGACAATTACTGAGCTACCATTTATGATCCTGAATCTAAATAATAGGCATCCATATTGGACACTGCTCATAGATGATAAAGTAAAGCATATACCTTAATGTTGCTTTCACTATGAGTTTCAATTCCATAGCACTTCAATATCATGCCATTTAATTATGATAATGAAGGTGACATCTTGTCTACATAGTCATTCTATTACCAACTGGTGTTGCATTTTATTATCGTGGTCTCACCTTCTAGGCTCAGAATAAGATGTACTTTGCTCCCAACTGATATTTCATTATAAATGACACAAGATAAAACAGATTTGGTACCTACTACAGTGCATAGATACATTCAGAATTGGTTTTGACTATAAAGTAAAGGGGTGTGTAACGGCGGTTGCTGGCTGCCATCGTTCCCCTACTCAATGCCGTGGCCTTGGGCTGTCAGTTCGGGCACACGCTGTTCATCCCCACTGCCTCCACTCCCATCTTCTTCAAGCCCTATAGTGCAGCGTGTCTCCTGCCGGCATCCTGTGTATGCGCACAGGGCAAGCATGCTCCTCTGCAAGTAATTTAAAGGGCAGGTGCATATTAATTTTTCTGGATCCTTGGCCAATCCCAGCCCTCCTTCCAGTTGCCTGAGCGTCATTAGTCCATAGCACCCTGCAAATCTGTGTTCTTAAGTCTCAGTGTTCCAGTATATTGACCGGTGTCCGCCTTCAGGATCCTGCTACCTGCCTGAACCTTGCCCGTTTTGTTCTGATCCTCCTGGTTCTGACCTGGATTGCCTGACCTGTTCTTGAGCCACCTGCCCTGACCCTTTGCTTGTACGACTACGCCTCCATCTCATCCTTTGGGACTAGTTTATCTAGATAATATTTTGATTTATTCTTCAGATGTGACTTCTCACCAAAGGCATGTACAGTTAGTTCTGTGTCGGTTAAGGGAGAAGAATGTATTTTTTTGAAATCTGCCATTCTTAGGGTACATCATCTCTGAGACAGGTCTGCAGATGGATCCACAGAATATAAATGCATACAGCGGTATCTGGGCTTTGACATTTTTATTGCCAGTTTATTCCTAATTTTTTGTCTATTACATCCTCCGTAGCAGCTGGTGCAGTCTTATTACAGAAAAATTCTAAAGGGAAGATGATCACCTGCAGTTTCTTTTCGAAGCTCTTCTCATTTGCCAAAAGAAACTATTGTATAGGAGACAGAGACCTTCTGGCCATAAAATTAGCCTTGAAAGAATGGGGTAATTTGTTAGAAGGTGTATCTGGTGGTCAACATCTGGCGGTCATCTACACCTACCACAAGAATCATGAATATTTCCAAACCACACAGCATCTAAATCAACACCAAGCCAATTCACCTCTAAACTCTGGAGAGCTCTTTGTTGGTTGCTCAAGATTAAATTGGATTATTCTTCGGGATATCATCTTTAGACTTAGAGAGCAAGTAGAGCAAGCCAATCAAATATTAGAGAACTATCTCTGCCGTTTTGTCTCTGTCCAACAAGACAACTGGGTACAATTAGTATCTTGGGCAGAGTTTTCCTATAATAACCATTCTAGTGAGTCTACCGGATCCTCTCCTTTCTTCATCATTTATGGACAACATCCTTGTACCCCTCTCCCTATTCCCACTGGCGTCAGACCAAACACTGCATCAGCAAGGCATTGACCCGTATGAAAGAAAATGCAGACAAGAAACGAAAAAGACTCTCAGTTCTTGTCAGGAGACAAAGTATGGCTCTCCCTAGTTTCAATTCGCTCCAAGATTTCTGGGACCTTTTGAAGTGTTGAGAACGATCAATGAGTTTATTTATAAGCTACATCATAGTAACATAGTATATAAGGCCGAACAAGTTGATCCAGAGGAAGGCAAAAAACCCCTGTGAGGTAGAAGCCAATTTTCCCCATTTTAGGGAAAAAATTCCTTCCTGACTCCAATCAGGCAATCAGAATAACTCCCTGGATCAACGACCCCTCTCTAGTAACTATAACCTGTAATATTATTACCCTCCAGAAATACATCCAGGCTCCTCTTGAACTCTTTTAGTGAACTTACCATCACCACCTTTCTAAAGTGAATAAGCCTAATTTTGATAATCTTTCTGGGTACTGTAGTCCACCCATTCCAGTTATTACTTTAGTTGCCCTCCTCTGAACCCTCTCCAGCTCTGCTATGTCTGCCTTGTTCACAGGAGCCCAGAACTGTACACAGTACTCCATGTGTGGTCTGACTAGTGATTTGTAAAGTGGCAGGACTATGTTCTCATCACGGGCATCTATGCCTTTTTTGATGCAACCCATTATCTTATTGGCCTTGGCAGCAGCTGTCTGACACTGGTTTCTACAGCTTAGTTTGCTGTTCACTAAAATTCCTAGGTCCTTTTCCATGTCCTTCCTTGCGGATTTCCAACTCCTTACATGTGTCCTTGCTGAAACCAGTAGTTTTTAATCATTTTCCTGCTGTTCCATCTACTTCTACTCCTGTGATTGGAGATTCAGACAATGTATTTCAGTTAAAAAAAATATGAAAATATGTATCTTGTCTCGCTTTGGGCCCAAGAAGAGGAGGCTTAAGGGAGGAGGGCTACTGTAAACACCATTCCCCTACTCACAGCTTTGGCCTTGGACTTTCAGTCTGGGCATGCACTGTCCTCCCCTGCTGGCTTGCTGTGTGCGTGAACAGGGCTGGCGCGCATCTCTCCAAGTAATTTAAAGGGCCAGCGCACACTAATTGTTCTGGCTCTTTGGCCAATCCCAGCTCTCCTGTGCATTTACATACGTGGTCCAGGCCTCCTTCCAGTTGCCTGAGCATAATTGGTCCATAGCTCCCTGTGAAGGTCTGTGTTCTAACGTCTTAGTGTTCCAGTATACTGAACCGTGTCCACCTTCTGGATTCTGCTAGCTGCCTGACTCTTTCCTGTCTTGTTCTGATCATCATGCTTTGGTATTTCTCTGTCTCTCCTGGTTATGACTCGGCCTGCTGACTATTTCTACTCTGCTAGTGCCTAGTACTGGCACCACCTGGCCCATCTTAGCCAGCTTCTTTTTGTTCTTCCCACCCCAAGAGGTAGCGACCTGGTGTTCTTCTTGGGAAAGCCTATCCCCAGGGTATTCTGAAGGACGAGAGGTTCACTTAGACAAGGCCCTTAGAGGAGGTTGGTCACGTTGCACAGTGGGTCCACAGTCATTGATTGTTGATTGTTAAATGGTGTATTAATACTAATATTTCTATATGTTAATCATGGATCTACAGTTCTGGGATACCCAGGGAGAGACGGGGGTTGCACTAGATGTTGAGAGAAGAAAACTACAATTTCCTGCTTTACTTTGTAAGAGCAGATACATATATTAAAACTATACATGAATTAAGGTGTGGCTGTCTTGACGGGTGGAATCAAAAGCACTTGATGTTTTGTGTATACAGACGTGTGAGATATATAGTTCATCTTACAGGGGTTGTCCAGGATTTGTATAAGTGATAGCCTATCCTCACGTCAGGCAATAAATGTTTGATTGGAGTTCCACACCTCACACCTCTGCCAATCAGCTGTTAGAAAGTAGCTTCAGCGTCTAAAGTCAGCGCTGGAACTACACAGCATCAACCATTGTGTAGTGGAACAGCTGGTTACTGTAAGGCTGTTCCCAACTGAAGTGCAGTAACCAGCCCATCCAAAAGTGAATGGGGCAGTGAAGTCCCAGTATTGGAGCTACTGCAGAACAGCTGATTGGCATAAATGCAGAGTGTTGGACCCCCACTGATCTGATATTGATGGCATATCCTGAGGATTGGCCATCACGTGTAAATTACTAGAAAATCCCTTTAAGGGTTAGTCATATATCAGTTTCATAATATTTATAGCCCTCTTTCTCACTGTCATGTTGGAGCAATTAGTTGTCTCATGTTATACATATTATTTATCTCTGCAGATCTTCTGGATTGGACCTTTGGTAGGGGCCATCTTAGCCTCCTTGATCTATAATTATGTACTGTGCCCCCAGGAGCAAAGTTTCTCTGAGAAGTTATCTGTGTTCCTAGGAAGAATGCCTACTTTACAAGAAGAGGAAGAAGATTGGGAGGAAAGACAAGAACAGCCCAGGAGAAAATCAATGGAACTTCAGACATTGTAACATCTACTGCATTTAATTGATGGAAATGAACTGTGATGTTTTTCTAACTTGTCATATCTTATGGGAAACTATGAGTAAAATATACGATAGGTTAGAAAATATTGAAAAATGAAGGACATGAATTATTCCACATAATATACAGACTTGTAACAAATCTTTGCACATTGTATAAAGTTATCGAAGATGATGTGTGTAAAAGTAGGTCCCCTTTCTCATTGACACAGTGCTTGTGATTGGAAAAAGGTAATACGTACTAAGTGATAATGATATTAGGTGTTCATTACCAAGGATTTTAGTGATATCCTAGTAATATATTTATCCTTAGATGCCATAACCAATGCTTTGATTCAGAGTGAAAAATGTCCACCTTTTTTTGCTCCAAGACATCTAAAATGCCAAAGCAGGCAACTATGTGTAAATATGTGTCTATACAGTAGCTACAATGCAAATCTATGTGTACACATGGTAACATACTTGAAACGAGACCTGTGTGGGGTGATCCTGCAGCCACACTGCCTTCCATCTAGCTCCTGCTTCTTGATACCCTTCCTACTGTATAATAGGAAGAAGAAAACATTGTACATTTCTTTAATTTTTCATTTTTATTATGCACTGACAAAAGCAATTAAAATGTTTTTGCAAAGGTGGACATACCCTTTAAAAACAAATAAATATTAGTGTCAATAGGGTTTTGTTAAAATGGATTTACAGGGGCAGATTTAATAATCCTATAAATGGTGCACACTTAGACATGCACCCGATTTATCATAAGGGCTCAAACTGTATGATAAATGTAGTTCAGTGATAGACACAGTTGCTTAACTTAATACCATCTATTGGTTGGCTGAGACAGAATTTTACATAAGAACGGTGGAGCAATTTTGTTGTCAAATTTAACGTTATAGAATGTGCCCCCTTTTTGGCGACACTGCACTCCTTCTAACTAAGCTACACTGCTTTTAAGCAAACCAGAAAAGGATTACAGAAACCATAGTTGCACCAGATTGCAACACTTTTTAGACAGATTCTAGGTGCAGACAGATTAGTAAATCTGGGCCACGGTATTAAACTAGCACACCAACAAACATTTCTTATTCTTTGGCCTGTTAGCAAGGTGCATGATATAAACTGTAGTGAAGGTAATCTTCTTACCAGTGTCTGTATTTGTGAGTTTTCCCCTCTGAGCTGTGTAATGTGACCAGCACTCTGACTTTCCAAATAACGCAACATCTTATGTGTGGACAGGAAGTTAGTTACTCTATGTATTCCTAAGGGAGCCTCAATATCTCATAGGAATGACTAGAATAGTAACTGACTTCCTGTCCAGTGTCAGTTGGTGGTAAGAGTGTTGGTCACATGACACAGCTGAGGATCAGAAGGGAAGAGATAACTCACAAATATAGGCACTGATGAGAAGATTCACTACAGATTACATCATGTACATTTCTAACAGGTCTGAGAATGAAAATTTTTATGGGAGTGCTACTTTAATTTAGTTTATTGGTTAGAACTGCAATTTCGTTCACTTATCATTACTGTACTGGAGCCAAGCAGATGCAGGAAAATTCTTTACAGCACATATACAAGGTTCTTCTTTCTAGTAGATACAGTCAAGAGAAATGCAATGCACATTGTCTTTGAATTCTAGGGTTTTATGTATCAGAACATAATAAAAACAGATCTGGTTCATGGAAGATCTTTTAATTAGGCAAATACAGCCTCAGATGAACAACAACACATGGCAAATCACACTGTGTCATTATTCATTTATCAAAAACTTGGCAAAAATGCAGAAATTAAGAGGGTAAGCGCTTAGTGCTCGCTGACCTGTATCTGCCAGCCCCTGGTTAGTTACTCATCGTGCTGGGAATATAGCAGGAGCACTCACTGGCAGTACTGGTCGTGCTGATTGGTAAGAAATACGTAGCAAGGATGATAAATATATATTTAAAGGGGCTGTCTCATGATGGACAATGGGCGCATATCGCTAGGATATGTCCCAATTGTCTTATAGGTGCGGGTCCCACCACTGGGACCCCTACCTATATCCAGAAAGTGTACCAATCAGTAATACTGTGTATGCGCAGCCGCCCTCCATTTATTTTCTATGGGGCTGGAGAAAATAACCGAGAGCTGGCTTGGCTATTTCCGTTGGCGCCATAGAAATGAATGGGAACCCGCGCCATACATGTGTGGTACGCTCCCATTCATTTCCCTCCAGACCCACACCTATAAGACAATGGGGGCATGTTCTAGCGATATGACTCCATTGTCCATCATGAGACAACCCCTTTAAGGTACACATATTAATCTATCATCCACTATATGAGGAAGCAGTGAAGACAGCAGCCCAGCATAATGTACTGAACTGTATTAGGAAGCCCGATGTGCCTTGGCAACGCTCATTTAAGAGAGCGGTGCTAAGGGACATTTCTGGGCAAGTTTTCTAGTATAAACATAGAATTTCTCTAAATAAAGTATATTAGACAAAAAGTTTCCTATCTCTGTCCCTACACATGAGTAAAAAAATAACATGACAGTTACTCTTTAAATATTCAAGTTTATGACAGTACAATTAGAAAATGACTGATCTAAAGTGGCTTGTTACCAGATGGCAAAACCACAAGGCAGTAGGGCTTACATTTGCAAACTTGCATCTAAACAAACCACATGACTTCTCGAACAATGGGGGTAATTTACTAACAGAAATTCGACTATTTTTTGGTGTATTTCTGACGTAGATTGACGTACAGTAGAAAGGTTATTTGCGCTGCAATCTGTGACTTTTCACTGCTTACGCCAGATCTTAAAAAGGGGGTGTGACGTGACTAGGGACATGGACGGTCTGGCAGGACCGTCTAATTTATCATTTCTATGGCTATTCTACCTGTAGAAAATGGTCTAAATTTAAGTGAGCTAGGAAGCTGGCGGTGGATGCACCGAAGTTATGTAGAGGCCGACGGCTCTTCATAACGTCGCCAGATCAGCAGTGCACGGGTCTTATTAAGACCAGAGTCTAAAACGCCAGTCTTAATAAATGACTCCCAATGTTCTTTGGACAGATGAAACCAATGTGTAGATGTTGTGAGCCATCTATCCTACAGCTAAAGCTTGTCAGAAACTGAATGATGCTACAGGACAATGAGGCCAAGCACAGGAGCAAATCTACAACAGAATAGATGAAAAAGAAAAGAATAAAGTTGTAGTAAATTGAAATTTAGGGGGACCTTCACAAAGCTGTGCATAAAGCAGTGGCCGAAAAGCTTAATGAACTGAAGCAGTCTTGTAAAGATAAGTGGGCCAAAATCCCTCCAGAGTGATGTGAGAGGCAAATAACGTCTTACAGAAAACAATTAGTTTAAGTTATGGCTGCTAAGGGTGGTTCTACAAGCTATTGATTCATGGGGTGTACTTAGTTTTTCACACATGACTTTTCCATTTTGGTTTCATTTTTGTTCAATAAACAAAGAAACTGTGGAATCTGTCCAAAGTTCTTCATTTGAGGTTGTATTTACCTAATTTTAAGGCATTCTAAGGACTAATTTTCTTATTATGTCCTGATACATAAAGACCATAGAAATTAAAGAGGGTGTACCTTGTTTTTCCCATGACTGTAGATCCGTTATGTGGGCTCTGTTTGGTGCAGAAGATCTCGTGGAATAGCTAGGCTGTCTGTATTACTATAGTTCATTTTACGGTCAGCCAGGTGACGGGTCCCATTCCTGCCAATGCAACAGAGCCCTTTGAATTCTACTTATGGCCCTGATCACTGGCCCACTTCTTGAGTATTAGGCTAACAGAGAGGTGAGTAGAGTAACATCTGCCATATTTTATACCATGTGTGATTCAATTCACCATGCTAAAATAATATGCAGTTGCCGAAAAGGGTAAAAACACTCGTAAACAATGTCACTCCATCAGACTAGGAACAAAAGGAGCTTGATGTGTTGTAACAGAACTGCAAATCCTTAACAAACATTGGAAACGTAATTGTCTACATTGTCTACAATGCAATCGGTGAAATTCTATACCTGTAATTTAAGATTACTACTTTTAGTGTCCTTTCTTAACCATGGTTTGTGTAAACTATTTATATACCAATACTTTTTTGGAACAATATCCCATGTTTGTAATATTAATTGTTACTTGGCTTGAAGTCTTTTGTGTTCTTTTGGCTGTGGCTCTCCTGCAAAACCAACATTCTTTTCAGATTAATGTCATAAACACATCCCATGACATTCTCATGTAGAAAAATACAGAATTCATAGTTCCATCAGTGATGGCAAGCTGCCCTGTACCCATGGCATCAAAATAACCCTAAATCATGGTACTACCTTGGCTCTCCATTCGAGTCACTATTCTGTTACTAACTAACAGAAGATGATATGCTCAGCAATGAAGGGAACAAAATCTGCAAACACCTTTTTACATCTCAAGTGCTAGTTCTTTGTTCACATGTAACATATTTTTTTGTATTTAGTTTTCTCTTAAAGGAGTTGTCCAAGATTCTGACATTGATGACCTATTCTTAAGATGACGGCCCGTACGACTGTGAATCAGCTGTTACCTTGTAGCCTCGATGCCAGAATTACACAGCTCAGTCCATTGTGTAGTTGTCAGAGCTGGCAACTACAGCACCACTTCCAATGAAGTGAATGGGAGCAGCACTGCAGTTTCTAGCTCCATTTACTATGCAACTGATTAAAGGGGTTGTGCAGGCTGTATATATTGATAACCTAGTCTCAGGTTAGGTCATCAATATCTGATTAGCAGGATCCGTTACCTGGCACCCCTGCCAATCTGCTGTGTGAAGAGGAGCCGGCTCTCCAAGCTAGCCTACTGCCTCTTCATTACACTGCCCGTTGTCTCAGAAGTCCAGATGGTGCAGTTAAAGGGAGTATTTCACCTATATCACTTAGAGCACTGCCCCACAGAAGATTGCATACACATTCCAAACATAACTGTGTGCACTTTGTGTCTGTATTCCATGTTCAGAAAAAGCACTTTTATTCTGCAGGAAAACCCAGCTGCTCCCAAGTGCCCAGCTGAAAGTGAAACTAAAAACAGCTTTCTCTCCCAACTTAATTTCTAACAGCTTTATCTTCTGATATACTAGATAGATAGAATAGGTAGATTGGAAAGATTGGAATGTCAGCTTTCAAAGAAGGTCAGAACCAGTTTTCTATCTGCTACCAATACCAAGATATGAGCAGCTAAAGCAGCCCTCCCCTCTTCAGTCTGGTTTGCTTTGAGCACTTGCAGCAGCAGAGCCGGGCACTTGGGAGCTGTTTTCCTGCAGAATAAAAGTGCTTTTCCTGGACATGTAATACACAGGTATGTCTGGGATGTGTTTGCAATCTTCTGTGGGGCAGTGCTGTTAGTTATATAGGTGAAAAACAGGTGAAAAACTCCCTTTCAATTACAAGTATTCACACCATTCACTTAAATGGAGCGAGTGCTTATAATTACACTGCGCCTCCGCTGCAAGGGAGACGATGCTCAGTGTACTGAAGAGAAAGCGCTCACAGGGCTTCTGGGTATCAGAGCTCCACCAATCAGATATTGATGACCTATCCTGAGGACAGGTCATCAATATAAACTGCCTGCACAACCCCTTTAAGCGGTGTAGTTCTGGTGCCTATTTCTAGTGCTGGAGCTACAAAGTAAAAGATGATCAACGGGGGTGAAGAGTGCCTGACCCCTGATGATTTGCATGGATATGCAACCCTGAGAATAGGTTATCAATTTCAAAATCCTGGACAATCCCTTTCATTTTTCAGTTTTTTTCCAGCAGTGTATATTTCCTTAGAGGACCAGTCATTTCTTTGTGTACATACATTTAAACTGGTCATAAATCTGCCCAACCATAATTTGCTAATTTTAAAGCGGTATTCCAGTTACCATAAATATAACTTATGTTTTAGACTAATTCATCATCAATGATTACCTAATATAATGTCAATTTCACATATTTACCGATCAGTAGTTATAAAAGTAGTTTTCTTCCTCTGCTACCCACTGTGTTTCCTCATAAGTTACCATAGCATCGACCTGTAGTTCTGAGCCTTTGTTAGGTCGAGCATGCTCAGTGCATTGAGCATTCTATAGCTAAATGTTAGTGTGCTGCTGATTTCTGAGTAGAGGGGGCGTGACTGGACTGTGATATCAGACAACCAATCAGTAATCATCAACACTCATGAACAAGCTCAAACTCACAGCAGGAATGCTAGGCATTGTGGGAATTGTAGTTTTGTGAGGGAAGATCAGATACCATGATGCTCTTAGTGTGTTGCAGGCTCACACAGAAGCTAGACAAATGGATTGCAAGGTAACATAAAGCTCTGGTTATATGTAGAGGTATGGGTTCTGGTTGGGTCACAGCTTGCAGTTCTTCAAAGATTAAGTCACTTTACCGGACTAGCCCTTTAAGGATAAAGCTTTTAATATTTTGATGTAGAACAGTGGGCCTTCAGACAAAGGGGGCTTGTTCATTGATGTTCAGTGTCCTCCTGACCTCCTCCTTGTGAATATTAACAAAAACTAATGTGAGGCCTTTAGCTGCTTAGAGGTCCACCTTAGTTTCTTTGTGATGAATTACTACAGATACAGCCAAGCTAAACATAATGATTGTTAACGCATTAAGTAAAGAATGGCAAGAAAAAGATACAGTAACTAACTTTTCAATGAATTTCAATGGCTTTTGTCACAAGATAACTACTTTACCATGTGTTATCATATGTTATCAGAGTTATTAGCTTGGCTACATCTGCACATCCCTTGCTTTTGGCCTGATCTTTGATGGTTCTAGGGAGAGTAATAAAGGTCTTGAATTTCCTCCATTTGTACACAATCTGTGTGACTGTGGATTAGTGGAGTCCAAACTCTTTAGAGATGGATTTGTTACCCTTTCCACCCTGATGAGCATAAACAATTCTCCCGCTGAGGTCCTCAGAAATCTCCTTTGTTCGTGCCTTGATGCACTTCCACAAACATATTTTGTACAGATCAGACTTTGATAGATCCTTGTTCTTTAAACAAAACAGGTCACCCACTGACACCTGATTGTCATCCCATTGATTGAAAACACACAACTTTAATTTCACCTTCAAATTATCTGCTAATCCTAAATGTAACTTCACATACGTTTGCCACTCATAGACATGTTATATTACGTTTTTCTCAATAAATAAATTACCAAGTGTAATATTTCTGACTCATTTGTTTGATTTGGTTATCTTTAGTCTATGTTTAGGACTTTTAAACACTACTGTATATGACTATTTACAATAATGATCTCATATAGGGAAAGGTAATTGAATGACAAATTTTTTTTTATATTTTTAAAATATGTGAAAATCTGAAAAAAAAATTGATTTGTGTATAAATACGGGCAGGCATTCTGACCCTGACAAATAGTAAATTTTGGATGCTTTTACAGAACAGACACTGTTTCTTCTGACACTAACATGTGCGTATGAACACTGTGTGTTTAAACACCATCTCCACCAATGAGGGACAATTTGTGGAAGGTTTCTGTGTGAAAAAGCATAACACATCCAACGGCGTAGTGTATTTACGTATTTACACATAGCGATATTTGTCAGTGTCACTCTAACATTATTTGCTATTGCTGTCATTGTGTTAAAGAGCTTAAACAGGATAGAGGAGGAAACATCAAAAATGCCTCAGAATATCACGTACCAATTTTCAGGCCAATTGGGGCATATTTGATTGAGATAGAATTGATTTTGGAAAAATTAGACTAATCGGATACAAAATAAATTTCAATATGTTCGCTCATCTCTAATACTAATCCAAAGCATCATTACAACAACTACTGTATGTAAATATATCCTGTACATACAGTAAAATAATTTGTAGTATAGCTGTAATTTATACTAGGTCTCACTAGTTGGATTTATTATGAATTATTAATGCTTTGTGCTATAAATCATTTTTGCAGACATTATCATTGCTTGCTGCCTCCAGTGGAGTTCACAATCTAAGTTCATAATCTAAATTTCCTTTGGAGTGTGGGAGGAAACCCACGCAAGCATAGGGAGAGCATACAAACTCCATGCAGCTGTTGTCCTTGGTCAGATTGAAACCCAGAACCCCATTGCTGCAAGGCATCAATGAAAATCAATGTGTAAGTTGTGCAAGTTAATATGTAACCCAGGACCCCAGAGATGCTAGCCACCATGCAAGTCAGTATGTAAGTTGTGCAAGTCAATTTAAAAATTGTGCCTTAATAGAGAAGTTGGATCTTCCAGAAGCCTGTAGTTTCCTTTTCCTTCCTGAAGATCAGCAATCTCCTGTCACCACAAATCTGAGTCTAAGGGCTCGTTCACTTGACCGTATGTATTTTGCGGTCCGCAAAAAAACGGATCCGCGTGCATTCCATATTTTGTGGAACAGAACAGCTGGCCCCTAATAGAACAGTATTATCCTTGTCCGTGATGCGGACAATAATAGGACAAGACTCATAATCTTGCGGAACAGAAATACGGACATACGGAAATGGAATGCACGCGGAAGATCTTCCGTTTTTTTTGCGGACCCATTGAAACGAATGGTTCCGCATACGGTCCGCAAAAAAACGGAACGGACACGGAAAGAAAGATACAGTCGTGTGAACGAGCCCTAAAATAGTATACTATACATGAAGAAGAGGAAAACACAGCACAAGCTCTCTCTGATGCTGTCAAAGGGGAGGAGGGAGCAGCAGGGGGATGTTACAGGTATGTCAATTTTTGAACAGCTCAAGGAGGCAGCACACCATGGCAGGTTTTTTTTTCACACTAAGATATGCCTCTCACTTTTCAAAATTCCTATTTATACACACTCAGTTTCATGCAGTCCTCTTAGTGCCCCCACACAGTATGTATGCCCCCTTTGTGCTGCCACACAGTAGCTATGGTCCTTTAATGCCACCACAAGTAGTTTTGCCCCTCTAGTGCCCCTCTCACAGTATAATGCCCACTTAGTGTCCCACACAATAGTTATGCCCCTTAGTGCCTCTACACAGTTAAATTCCCCCTTAGTACCCCTAACCAGTAGTTAAGCCCCTTAAGTTCCCCGACACAGTGGAATTTCCCATTAGTGATCCTTCATGATCCTTCACAGTAAAATGCCCCCTTATTGTCCCCACATAGTAGAATGTCCCCTTAGTGTTCCCACACAGTAGTTATGCCTCCTTAGCGCCCCTACACAGTAGTTATGCCCCTTCAGTGCCCTCTTCAAAGTACAATGCCCCCTTAGTGCCCCACACACTAGTTATACCCCAACAATAGTGCTGCTCCTTTACAATAATGTTGACCCCTTACAGTAGTGTTGACCCTGTAGTGTTAAAAAAAAAATATAAAAAAGTAATACCCACCTTCCCCCAATGTCGAAGCACATACAGCAGCTGGCTAGATGCATTCATTGCGCCTGCTGAGCTAGACAAAAGAGCTTACAAACCAAATGATCTCCGGTCTGTGTCCTCCTACACAGCCCAGCAGACATGATTATATGACCATCATCACACATGCTGCTGTGGATAGCACAGACCAGTGAATGATAAAGCAGGGAGCTGCCAGCTCCCTGCTTCATCATTATATTCAACGGTTTCTGTGTCCTCGGAGTGCAGTTACAGTTATATCAGGACATCATACAGGACATACTACAGCTGTCCTTGGATGGCAGAATCTGTAACATGGAGTCTCCCTACAGTACCATGTGCCATTTCTAATACTGTTGCCTTCTTATTTGACCGACAGATCTTTGGGCCTCCCAGGCACCATGACCTGGGTGTGACTTCTGCTTCGCCACCCGCTGTAGCTTTGTCTGATTGCTTGCAGCTGCTGAGCCTTCCAAAAGAAAGCATGAGCAGACGACTGACCTCTGTGGAAGGGACATTTTGTAGACAGCTACCAAACAAAGAAACCTGTACTATTTATTATGTATAATGCCTATACAAATATATGAATGTAAATGACAAACCTTCTGCAATTCCGATGAACCATAACATAGATAAATTCCCATATATACACCATGATTAAACACGAATGCACAACGCAAGCTCTTGAGTATACGAAAGAGGTTAAATAGTTACAGCAATAAGTCATAAAAATGCTTCATGCTAAAGTAAATATGTTCATAAGAATAACTATAGCAAATGAAAAGCAAATATTTACAAAATAGACCAGCAAGCAAGTTGTTAAATGCTAAATCAGTGACACATAGTAAGCCTCATCTCAGACCTTAAGGGGACATTCATGCGACAGAGTTTTGGCATGGACAGCAGCATCGAAATTCCACAGAAAACCCATGGGCTGCCCTGTCCTTTCTGCCTCCCATACAGTACACGGCCACGCTTTAAGGCGACACTCTGCGATCCTCAGTGCTGCTTCACATTGAGATGAATTGGAAGCAGAAGGGATGAGGAGGCCAGCGGGTTTTCAATAAATATTCAGTGGAGTTGTCTGTCCCAAAATTCAGCTGTAAATTCATTCAGATGAACATCCCCCAATCCTTTAGTCCGACTGTGATACAAATAACAAGAAAAGCAGAGGGAATTAATTGTGGTCTCATTGTAGAGCCTATTTGTTAAAGTGGTTTTCTAAGACTAACTTACTGATGACCTGTCTTTAAGATAAATCATCAATATTCGACCATTGCTGGTCTAACTCCCTGCATCCCTGCCGATCAGCTGCTGTTACTAACTGCGGAGCTGAAACCAGGCATCAGAATTACACAGCTTTTTAAGCCATGTAGTGGCTGGGGCTGGTTTCTGCAATGTGGGTCTCATTCAAAGAAATGCATCAACACTACATAGTGTATGTAGCAGTGTAATTTATGTGAAAGTTTCCTGTGCCTGAGCTGGTAAAAGCAGCTGCCGTAGTCAAACCCCCACTTATTTGATAGTAAGGATAGATCATCAATAACTTAGTCCTGGAAACCCCTTTAAAGAGGTTATCCAATTCCTATAATGCCCTCAGAAATGCCTGGGCACCTCATACAGGTTATACTTGCTCCTGATGCCCACATGGCTGCTGCTGTATCTCCCTGTGGCGCAGATCAAAACATTCGGCAATGGGGGTGCAGCCAGTAGAAGGCCAAGACGGGGACAAGCCTCCTAGAATAGCGGGTAATGCTAGGGAGGCTTATTCCCACCGAAATGATTATATTAATTACAGTGGTCCCTCATTGAATGTTTGAGCCATTGTAACTTGATTAATCCGTTTCAGAGCCCCAAAATGTCATCCAAAATAAGAGAAAATGAAGATTTAAGAAAAATAAGACAGATAACTAAGACAGATAAAACAAGTTCTTACATATAACCATCAGGAATAGCTGTTAACTAGCAACTAATACAGCTATTTTACCAGAGAAGCGGCATTGATTGGTTGAGTCTGAATATGAGGAATTATATGTTGAGTCTAGTTTCAACTTATGATGGGTCAGACATGAGCATTGTTTGAGCATTGCATGTTAAAAATATTATTTCGTATATTATCATGCTGAAAATAGCAACCAGTCAGATTCCACCTTTCATTTTTCACAGCTCCTTTGGAAAATGAAAGGTGGAATCTGATTGGCTGTTATGGGCAACTGAGCCAGTTCTGCTTTACACTAGTTTGATAAATGACCCCAATAGCATATATAGCGATTGTACTTGATTGTGTATTTATCGTGTTAGGCCCCTTTCACACGAGCGAGTTTTCCGCGCGGGTGCAATGCGTGATGTGAACGCATTGCACCCGCACTGTATCCTGACCCATTCATTTCAATAGGTCTTTTCAGATGAGCGTTTTTTTTCACGCATGACTTCTGCGTTGCATGAAAATCACAGCATGTTCTATATTCTGTGTTTTTCACGCAGCCCTGGCCCCATAGAAGTGAATGGGGCTGCGTTAAAAATGCATTGCATCCGCAAGCAAGTGCGGATGCAATGCGTTTTTCACTGATGGTTGCTTAGAAATGTTGTTTGCAAACATTCAGTTTTTTTTCACGCGCGTGAAAAACGCATCAAAACGCATTGCACCCGCGCGGAAAAAACGGAACAACTAAACGCAATCGCAGACAAAACTGACTGAACTTTCTTGCAGAATGGTGCGAGTTTTCCTGAACGCATCCGGACTGAATCCGCGACGCTCGTGTGAAAGAGGCCTTATAGGGAGAGGGCACTGTTTATGTTATATGGACCACCAGTTCTGTCCCCTGAAATCTATATATGTTTGCTGCTGCTCTTTTATATTTTGATTTTGTACAATTTGAATGAATAAAGTGTTATTCTTTTACACACCCTAATTCTGTGTATTACTTTCTTTGTTGGAGAGATAGGTGATTTATAATATTTACAGGCTTTTGTTTTGGAGTCATATTTCTTTGATTGGTGATAGGGTTCAGAAGAGAAAGAACGCAATGTGTATTTGAGACCTAGTTTGGTGATTTATACAGAATTGACTGACAACTGCAGAGGCTCTGAGGTGAAATATAAAAAGAAACCGCCCAAGAATTGACCCCATTTTAGAAACTTCACCCCTGCCAGTATGTACCAAGGGTGTATTGAGCATCTTAACCCAACAGGCGTTTTGCAAACATTAATTCACAGCAGATGGTGCAAAGTGAAAATTTGTACATAGATATTGTATGTTATTTCAGTGCCAGATATGTTGTAGTCAGCTGGTGCGAGTGTAAAAAGACAGCCCTCTTATTATTATATGGTTTTAGAAACACCCTACATATGGACCTAATCTTTTGTCTGGACATACAACAGGGCTCAGGAGTAAAAGAGCACCTTGTGCATTTGCAGCATATTATGGTAATTTATGCTTATCATGCTGACAACTGGAGAGGCTCTGGGGTGAAATAATGGAGCCCCGAGGAGTGACCCTATATCAGAAACTACACTCCGAGCATTTTGACTCCACAGCAAAAATGAATGAGCAGGGGACTGTGTGAAATGACAATTGCAAGTTTTCCACAGATGCGGTTTAGGGTACTTTCACACGTGCGTTTTAATATTCCGGTATTGAGCTCCGTTATAGGGGCTCAATACAGGAATAAAACGCTTCGGTTTTGTCCCCATTCATTGTCAATGGGGACAAAACTGAACTGAAGAGAACGGAATGCTCCTAAATGCATTCCGTTCAGTTCTCTTCAGTCTCCAGACCGGAGAGCAAACCGCAACATGCTGCGGTTTGCTCTCCGGTCTGGGCATCCACACCAACACGGATCCGGAATGACCCCCAATGCAAGTCATTGGGGACGGATCCGTTCGGTGTGACACAGTAGTAAACGGATCCGTCCTCCATTGACTTTCCCTTCTCCCTCCAGCAGGGGGCGCTTTGGGGAATCTTACCATTGTGCGCGCCGTCCTCCACATCGTCATCTGGAGCTGCTGGGACAGGTTGGGAGCTGCTGGGACAGGCAAGTTAACCACCCTTCTCCTCAACACAGTGTCTGACACGTGTGGGGCCGGAGCGCGGTTCTGGCCCCACACATGCACCTGCGGCAGCACAAATCTGGTGGGACCCTTCACCCGCTGGATCCGTGCTGCTGCTAGTGTGAAAGTAGCCTTAAGTGACCAATATGCTGTGCCCAGCTGGTGCCATCTAAGACACACCACACCCTTTAAATTGTTAGGCGGGTTCTACCAGTATACTGAAAAGCCATAAATGTGGTTGTAAACTGCTTGGATACACAGCACGGTTCAGATGGGAAAAACCACCACTTAGCTTTTACAGCGCAGATTTTGATGGATTGGTTTACAGGTGCCATGTTGTTTTTGAACAGCCTCTGGGGACCAGTACAGCCATTTTCTTAGCACTACCCATATATGTTTTTTTACCGGAGCTGTATAAGGGCTTATGTTTTTTTGTTGCCATTATCATTGGTTCTATTTTGGGGTACATACAACTTTTTGAGCACTTTTTATTTTGCCTTTCGGTAAGCCAGATAAAGAAAAGGCAGCAATTCTGCCATTGTTTTTTGTTATTACAGCGTACACCATGCATGAAAAATGATGTTATCTTTACTCCACTGGTCAATACAATTATAGAGATACTAATTTTATGTAGTTTTCAAGTTTTTTTACATTTTACCACTTTTATACAAAGTATTTTTTTATCATGTTTTTGCTTTCTCCTTTTTTTCTAAAAACCATATTATTTTTATTTTTCTGGCAATGGTCTTGTGTGAGGACTTTTTTTTGGATAAGGTAACAGTTTCATTGGTACCATTTTTGGGTAAATAAGATATTTTGATCACTCCACATATAGAACTCACTCCACATAGAATTTAATGAAAAAGTCACATGCACCCCAAAATAATATCAATAAGAACTACAGATAGCCTCACAAAAAATGAGCCCTTACATAGCTCTTTACATTACACTCTGTAGACAGAAATCTTAAAATGTTATGGGGCACGGAATATGGCAGTGCAAATTAAAAAGATTCTTTCAAGTTTTTATTATTTTTTAAGTATTAGAACACAAGAAAAAATATAGTGTGTTATCGCTGTAATTGTACTCACCTGGAGAATGAGGGAAACAAGTCAGTTTTACTGCATAGGGAATGCTGTAAAAAAAGGCTCATAAAAGTATAGACGAATTTCATTTTTGTTTTCCAATTCCACTGCGTTTAGAATTTTTCTTAATTTCCCTCTATATCATATGCCATTTTAAATTGTGCCTTTAGAAAGTGCAACTTGTCCCACTAAAAACAAGCCCTCATTCCACTATGTGAACAGACATATAAAAAAGTTAAGGCTCCGGGAAGAAAGGGAGTAAAAAATGAAGATGAAAAAAAAAAACGGAAAATCACCTAAAGGTACCATAGACCATGGACTTTGTCGACACAGTTACTTGACCACTCACATTCCACTCTTTGTTACCAAATCCCAGTACGTGTATCTACATAGCATTTAGCTGAACTGACGTATTTACAGTATATGCCTACAAGCATCTTTGGTAAGTTGCAGATCCCCTTGCAAGGACATATTTAAAAAAAAAAAAAAACCTTGTAATAAAAACAGTATTAAATGATTACCTGGTAAGATTACAGTGATTACATACTGATAGATCACATAGTAACATTTTAATAGGGATGCCAAACATAGTTCACGTGTACTGTACATCCTTGGACATGTAACAATTTTATTTTTATTTCCTGAAATAACTCAATAAATTGTGACTTATAATTGATTTCTGAATAACTGCATAGTTGTTTCATTCTTCCTATGAATATGCAGCAATAAAAAAGTCAATGGTTAACTAGGCACAAGAAGGTCATCTCAGAAAATGGACAGTTTTGTCATACTTTGAATGCATGACCTACTTTAGTTTAGAAAATATTTTAAAGGAAAGCGTGTAACTTGTTTATAACACGACTGCCATCTATGTGTCTTAAAGGAATGTGCCTTCAGAAAATAACCTATTGTTTAAATCATGTTTTTATGTTAAACACATTTTTAAAGAATTTTTAGTGATGTTATTTTTAATTTTCCATGTCAATATCTACTGTATATTTAAACTAAAACCATAAAATCCTGCAGTTTTTGCACTAGCCACTAAGAATAATAATAGGCGCCACTTTTTGATCTGTACAGATCACGTTACTGAAGTTATCTCCTTATCATTAGAGGCAGGTTTAGACTGCCATACATCACCTCTTTGTATAGATAAGGAAGAATCCACCATTCATAATAGGTGATTGTCAAATCTTATTTATTCTTTCCTTATCACAGAGTATGCCTAGAAAACTCTCCCATAGACGTCAATGGGGTCCCTTCTTGACCATTGTGCCGTAAAGCAATTTTTAAAAATGTTTTCTAAAATCAAGATGGCCAGAAAATGAAAAAAGAATATGTTTTTCTATCTAGTTTTAATTTGCGGAAAAAAATTGGTGACACATTCCCTTTAAGGGGAACCTTACCAGTTTTATGGTGTCCTCACGAAGGGCAGCACAAACTAGTGGCAGATCTTGTTAGCAAAACCCTGGGTCATTATCTTTAACTAACCCGACCATTTTGCTAACATCTTGCATTGAACAGCTCCAGTATGAGTCCTTATTAGAGATGAGCGAACGTGCTCGTAACGAAAACTGTAGCGCTCGGCTCCCCTGTGCTCGCATGGGTGCAGGCATCCACTTCCGTCGGGTGAGGAGGACGGAAGCGGATGCCTGCGCCCATGCGAGCGCAGGGGAGCCGAGCGCTACAGTTCTCGTTGCGAGCACGTTCGCTCATCTCTAGTCCTTATATAGATTAGAACCCAGCTCTCCCTACTCCTGACTGGTGATTGCAGCAGGAAAAATATGGAAATGAGAGGCAGAAAGAGTCAGTAGTTGAATTTGATGGCTTACTAATTCAAATGGCAGATTCGCAAAACACAGGTATCGGCCGCAAGCGTTCCACATTTTGCGAAATGGAACGGACAAGAATAGAATATGTTCTTTGATTTTTGCAGCTGTCATGTAACAGACATACAGATGCGGACAGCACACAGTGAGCTGTCAGCATCTTTTGCGGCCTGTGAAAGAAATTAAGTAGTTGATGAACAAAATTGTGCTAAATTGTATGTGATTATGAAATAGTCTCCATCTTCTGTATTAATCTCCATTTTCTGCAACTTTATGCTGATTGAGAAATATGAGTCACCATCACTTGATTTATTACAGGCAGTTAGCTAGGCACTGCAAAATTAGGAACTTGGCGGAATTTGATATATTTGGGCATTGAATTTTCCAGATAGATGAGTAATGCATGTGTGTCTATGTGTCATTTTCCATACCATTATGTTTTCTGATTAGTTGCTTTGATAGATACTTGTATGCTTGTGATTGGATATCTTAAAATCCTAAAATCATGTCCTAAATTGCAGTGACAGGCCCCATTGAAGTGAATGGGTCTGCATCTGACCCATGCAAAATGCGGATGGGATGCATACCAAAAAACAGATGCAGCACTGGAACTGTTCAATACAATATTTCCGCAAAATGTCTAAGTGAAAGAAGGTGACCCAGCGTTTTGCTAAGGGGATCTATCAGAATTTTATGCTGCCCATGGTTAGAGAGTATAAAACTGTTCACAGATTCCCTTTAATAATTTTCGTGCAGTAAACAGATGCAGATTTTACAGATACAGATGTTCTTTTACCTCTGAGGAACCAGCCTGGAATTTTCTGTCAATTTTTTCATGATTGTATGGTACATGTTTAGAGCGAAAAATTAGTGATGAGCTGTTAAGCCTGCAGTACCTCTTTTGCGTCTTGCTGTATAACATTTGCGCAAGGAGGGACTTGTGTATGGATAGGATTTGGCTAGGCAGGGCTAGCAGTCTGTTCAAAAGTCATAAAAGTCCATTGTTATATCTGGCTGAATTTTTTTTTTTTATTTTGGGGCAAAAAGAACGCAAGTGTGCCTGACGCTAATACCACGGGCATAGCGTGTACATTAGAACCGTTCTGTAGTCTATATACCTGATATCCGTTGCTATTTTTTCTACCGTTAATTAAGTCCGCAGTTCCTCAGCTGCATCTGCTGTATAATATTTGCGCAAGGAGGGACATATAGTGTAGGGATAGGATTTGGCTAGGTAGGGCTAGTGTTTCTGTTCCAAAGTCACAAAAGTCCATTGTTATATCTGGCTGCATTTTTTTTCTTTTGGGGCAAAAAGAACGCAAGTGTGCCCTGACACTACCAGTGCGTGCACAGCATGTGTATTAGAACCTTTAAAAAGTCTATATACCTGACATCCGTTGTTATTTTTTCTACCGTTAATTTAGGCTGCAGTTCCTCATTTGCATCTGCAGTTTAACTTGCGCAAGGAGGGAATTATACTGTAGGGATAGGATTTGGCTAGGTAGGGCTACTGTTTCTGTTCCAAAGTCACAAAAGTCCATTGTTATATCTGGCTGCATTTTTTTTTCTTTTGGGGCAAAAAGAACGCAAGTATGCCCTGACACTACCAGTAAGTGCACAGCGTGTGTATTACAACCTTTCAAAAGTCTATATAC
The DNA here is from genome assembly GCA_900303285.1 of Rhinella marina. Lineage (NCBI taxonomy): Eukaryota > Metazoa > Chordata > Amphibia > Anura > Bufonidae > Rhinella > Rhinella marina. Next base: position 180,849 of record ONZH01017757.1, read on the forward strand.
CTGATATCCATTGTTATCTCTTCTACCGTTAATTTAGGCCGCAGATGCTCATTTTCGTCTGCAGTTTAACTTGCGCAAGGAGGGAATTATACTGTAGGGATAGGGTTTGGCTAGGTAGGGCTAGTGTTTCTGTTCCAAAGTCACAAAAGTCCATTGTTATATCTGGCTACATTTTTTTTTCTTTTGGGGCAAAAAGAACACAAGTGTGCCCTGACACTAACACTACGTGCACAGCATGTGCATTATAACGTTTTTGTAGTCTATATTTCTGACATCCGTTGGTATTTTTTCTACCGTTAATTTAGGCCGTTGTTCCTCATTTGCGGCTGCTCTATAACGTTTGCGCATTCTAAATATTTGACATTTGGTGAAATTTTTATGATCATACACTTAATAAAAATCTGCACTACTGTACTTGTGACAAAGTTGCATATATACTATATATTATGCGCAAGGCGAGCAGAAAGGGACGGGGAAGTGGGCGTGCTGCTGATGGTGAACGCAGAGGCGATGGCTCTGGGCGCAGTGAAACTGTGCCTGCTGGCAGAGCCCAAGAAACAAAGTCATCCAAAACTCCTAGCTTCATGTCTCAGTTTGGAGGGCGGCGCAAGACAGGTTCTTGTTAGGTCAACATGTCAGGAGGTCCAGAGTGAGGTTAATTTTTTTAGGTTAAAAAATTAGGGGTGAGGGCCTGCTGGTGAACCTCTTAAATATTTAAAGGTGAAGGCAGTTTGATATGCTGGAGGAAGAGGACGAGAAGAGAAAGAGGTTCATGGAAATACAGTGTATTCAATACACTTTAAAAGCCACATTTAAAGTTCCTTTATGTTCAGCCGCTTTCCTCTGATAGGGTACCGAAGTCTGGGCAATCCAGGCCTTGTTTATTTTGATTAGCATCAACCTGTCAGCATTTTCAGTTGACAGGCGGATGCGCTTAGCATTTATTATGCCCCCAGTGGCACTTTATAAACCCTCACAAAAAAACGCTGGCGGCAGGGCAGGCCAGCACCTTAAAGGTGTAGAATGCCAGTTCTTGCCATGTGTCCAGCTTAGACACTTAATATTTATAAGGCACAAAGGGATCGCTGAGGACATTGACCTTGTTAGCTAGGTAATACTTTACCATTTTACAAAACTTTTCCCTGCTACTTGTGACACTAGGCCGCTTATCAGAACCCTTTCCACATGCAGTGCTGTTCTTCTTTATTGAGAGCAGTAAATAACCGCTCTGAAAAAATGCTGGCGGCAGGGTAGGCCAGCACATCCAAGGTGTAGAGCGCCAGTTTGTGCCATGTGTCCAGCTTAGACACCCAATAATTATAAGACACAGAGGGATCGCTGAGGAAGTTGACATTGTCAGCTAGGTAATCCTTTACCATTTTACAAAAGTTTTCCCTGCTAGTTGTTACACTAGGCCGCTTATCAGAACCTTTTCCACATGCAGCGCTGTTTGTCTTTATTGAGAGCAGGTAGGGTTCCAGCGCGTGCTCAGATGGCACAGCAGTCAGTGAGTTGGCAAGTGTAAGAGCTGCAGCAGCGTTGCCAGACTGGCGGAAGCTGTAGGTGACTTTTGGAAATGGGCAGCTTCACCAGCAGCTCAGGCAAAAAAGTGTAGTTTTTGAGAAACCGCTGAACCACTAAGTTAAAGCAGTTGTTTGGCCTGAGGGAGACTCCTGTTCGTCCTTCCTGTTAGAGGAACAGGTAGACTCATTCCTGTCATTAGTTCCAGGTCCTATAGGGTCAGTTTGGTTTAGGTTCCTGTGTATGAACTCGCCTACCTTTGAGGCTTGTTCATACTGGTAGTAAGTCAGGATTAGAGTCAGGGTTTCCTTTAGGAGGTGTCCATCTTCCTTCCTTAGTTTCCAGGCCTAATCTCCTTTATCTCCTACGCTCTGTGTGGTTTCCCCCCACACCTGAGCGTGACAGTATGTGTGTGAGCTTGCTGAGCTCCAAAGTCGCCACCAAGTTGCAGCCGTTATCAAACAAAACCACGCCTGGTTGTAGGTTGAGTGGAGAGAGCCACAGCTCAGCCTGATCCCTTATACCCTGCCACAGCACTGTGGCGGTGTGTTGTTTGTCTACTAAGCAAATAAGTTTCAGCATAGCCTGTTGCCGCTTCCCCACTGCTGTGCTACACTGCTTCCAGCTACTGACTGATGGCTGACTGGTGCTGCAAGATGAGATTTCCTACAGTGGAAGTGGTGGAGAAGAAGGAGGGGTTGCAGCCGCTAATGTAGGTGGTGGCGGAAATCCTGATGGAAGTAGGGCCCACAATCCTTTGTGTTGGTAGCACCTGTGCCATCCCAGGGTACAACTCGCTCCCAGCCTCCACAACATTCACGCAGTGTGCCGTCAGGGAAATGTAGCGTCCCTGGCCAAAAGCACTTGTCCATGTGTCAGTCGTTAAGTGGACCTTCCCAGTAACTGCGTTGGTCAGGGCACGGATTATGTTACAGGACACATGCTGGTGTAAGGTGGTGAGGGCACACCGGCAAAAATAGTGGTGGCTAGGTACTGAGTAACGAGGGACAGCCGCCACTATCAGGCTGGGAAAAGCATCAGTGTCCACAAGCAACATTTTCAGCGCCAGCAATTTGTAAAGGTGTGCATTTGGCCTGTGGGTGGCTGGGTATTTGCACTTTCGTTCAAAGGCGTGGGGTATGGACATCTGTACGCTGCGCTGGGACACAGAAGTGGATGTGCTCTCTGATTGTGCTTACGAGGGTCCAGGTGCAGGGGGGAGGCATCTGGGCCTGCGTCTTGTCTAGCACGTAACACAGGGAAGAGGAGGCAGTGGTGTGACCCGCAGACACCGATTGTGGATCCAGGCGTTTGGCCCACCTATTAGGGTGTTTTGCTGCCATGTGGCGGATCATGCTGGTGGTGGTCAGGTTGATAGTGGTCTTGCCCCTTCTCATTTTGGTACAGCACAGGTTGCAAATGACAATTGTTTTATCGTCCACACTTGTTGGTGTGGCCTGCCTGCCTCCGCCTGCTGAGGTGCTGCGCATCCCTCCCCCTCTGTACTGTTGTCCTCGCTCAGCTTGCCTCCTTCCCATGTTGGGCCAGTGATTTCATCGTCCACTACTTCCTCTTCCTCTTCGGGAAGGAATTTTTTCCCTTAAAGTGAGGAATATTGGCTTCTGCCTCACAGGGGTTTTTTGCCTTCCTCTGGATCAACTTGCAGGATAACAGGCCAAACTTGATGGACAGATTTCTTTTTTCGGCCTTATAAACTATGTTACTATATTACTTCTTCACTTTGGTCCTCATCCTGACAAGTTGACGTTCAGTGCTGCTGACACTCAAAAACATTTGGGGTGAGGGTCTGCTGCTGATCTGACCATCTACAACATTTGGGGTGAGTGCCTGCTTCTGGTATGACAGTGTAAAACATTAGGGGTGAGGGTGTTCTGCTACTTGCGCTTTACGTACAAGTAAATATATGTTTCCTAACAATATTTCCTCTAAAATCGGTGTTATCTTGGGTTTTGGGGGGGTATTTTTGTCATTCCGTAAAAGTGGCGTAATAGTCGGACATCATCGTTAATAGCAGCGACTTTGGTTTTCAAGATGCATCCAGACATCCTCCCCATGCTGTTCCCTAACCATTTCAGTGGTGTTTCCACCATTTTCTCACGTTTCCCTATCGACCAGCCACCCTCCCCTCTGCAGAGCAGGGGGTGCCTGGTCTTCTCCTATTGACTTCCATTGTACTCGGGTGCTCGGCCGAGAACTCGAGCACCACCTAGTGTTCGGCCAGAGCACCCGAAAATCGGGGTGCTTGATCATCACTACTAAAAATCATTTTTTCAATTGGTCTTTATAAAAAAAAATTGAACCACTGTCTTTGTGCAGCCTTTAGTTTCTGTAGTAGATTCTGAATCAAACAGCTCAGCTGATGGCTCGTCATCTCTAATCTCTGACCTCAATATAGCTCAATTCTTATCTTACTCATAAGATTGTGGCTTAAATAAGTGTTTATGACCTTTTAATAATTTAGAGATAAGGTTTATTAGATGACCAGCACAAAGGGAAAGTAAAAAATGCAATTCACATAGCTTGAAAAACAATTAAGTTAACCCTTTGTGACAGAACGGCTCAATATTTATAATAAAGACCAAATAGAAAAAGGATTTTTAGCCCAAAATAAGCCTTTAAATAACCAGAATAAAACATCTTGTACTGCCAAGTGGCAACTAACATGGTTTTTGGCATCTCATTAGGAGCTAAATGGTCTTAATTGGGGCTTTCTTTTTTTACATGTTTCTTTGGTGCTTTGGAACAAAGGTTTGCTTTTGGCTATATCTCAGGAAATTGAGTTTATCCTGTTCAGTTATATTACTCAACAAAGAGATGCCTACTGAAGCATTGTGACTGGCATGTGCTTGCTGGGTTCACCTTAATGTTATGTTTAAATGTGGTTGAGCTGGATTTACAAGCAAGGACAATTTACTTAGTGCCCGTGTTGTTGTCAAGAAACTGATGCCAAGGCATTCTCATGATTCAGTGAGATCTCAGAAAGAAGGTTTCAGGTGCTAAAATATTATAGGTGATAGGTTTGCAGCCCAGACCTCAGGTCAACGAATTTTATTATTATGTGCTGCTACATGCCTTCTATGTGCCAGCTCTGTATTTTTGTTTGCCAACTGGTTTAATTCAGTGCCATCTTGGGCCACAACACCAAGCACAAAAGGGGTTTACAGTATTAAGACTGTCAGAGCGAATTGCAACAAATGTATTAACCCCTTCCCGACATCTGCTGCACATGTATGGGTCTTTAAAGGTGATACTCATGAGCTGAGTGGGCTCCATAGCTGGTGAGTGTCTGCTGTATTACTCCAATCATGAACTTTTAATCCCTCAGTTGCCATGGTCAATTGCAATCACGGTATCTGAGTGGCCAATTACCAGGATTAAGTTGCTCCCCTTGACCAAATGTTCTTCCCCCCTTCCAGCATTGAGATTGCAGGAGCCCTCTAATGTCTCCATAGTTAGGTTCCTCGGAAGCCTTGCTTGTGGTAGGGCTTAATAGGTACAGTACACAGCAATTTTTCCACAGGCTACATGTTCAAATCCACTAGGGGGCTATAAGTAATGTTGCTTTATCTCCCTGCTGTGCCAAACTCAGGCTTCAGTCTGATTACTGGACTTACTAACAGCTGTGCTACCTTTAGGTGGGGTGCCTTTTGCTGTTGATCTGTAAGGAGTCAGAGTGAGGCTACATGCACACAACCGTGCCATGTTTTGCTGTCCGTAAATTGGGCCACCTATTACAAAAATGCCTATTCTTGTCCGCAAAATGGACACGAATAGGCCACGGAATGGAGCAACGGATGCGGACAGCTCACGGTGCTGTCCGCATCTTTTACGGTCCCATTGAAGTGAATGGGGCCGCATCCGAGCCACAAAATATTCGGCTTGGATGCGGACCCAAACAACGGTCGTGTGCATGAGACCTGATTCTCATTCCCTTCCAACTCTCAATTTCCATCTCAACTCTAGACTGAAACTTCCTGCAGCCCCTCCCTTGGTAGGAAACGGGACTGTCCCACTTCTGCTTAAAAAGGGGAGAATGGAATGGTCAGTTCTATTCTATCCAAAGATCTCTCTGCCATATATGATGTCACCAGCTGGTGAACCAGGCATATAGGATGTAATACAAGAAATAACAGTTACATAGCAGAAAAAAATACTGCATAGAGTAAGAGGACCTGGAATAAATACATAGATGACATTATGGTTAGTCCATTAGAGACAGTAGCAGGGTTTAGGAATGGTAATACCACTCTCCTCACCACTTCCTCTCAGGGTCATTTGAGAACCCTTCTTCATAACTTTGGCGGATTCACCGCTGCTTCTAAATGTAAGACAGCTTCTGAGTTGTCTTACATTTAGACCTTTTTCTACCCCTCAAACAGTCCCCTTCCCCACTCACGTCATGCCCACAATTCTAGACCTGGCGTGGGCAGGGAAGAGTCACTTATATAAGGCAATCTGTGGCAAAATGGGCCTGAAATACGCCTAATAGGTGTATTTCACTAATAGGTATATTTAAGTATAATAAATGACCCCCTAAATCCTCATTCTGATATGCTAACATCTGAGATTCATAGCTAGATTCACAGAATATACTTTGATCAAAATACATTTGTGCCTGCCCACTAGTGATAAGGTGATCTCAGTTAGGCAGGAACCCACACTGTTTAATACCTTTCTCTTTGCCAGTGGGTTCTACATTCAGGAGAGCAGACCCTGCACATATAATGTGCATTCAAGCATCCAATGACAGGTGGAGAATGCACAGCTATATGTACCACCTAAACAAAGCTGCCTGTGGAATAGGTGGGGTAAAAGTGCAGTGGAAACAGCAATCTCTGTGCATCTATTATGTGAGTGCAATTATTTTGAGTAATTTCTCCTCTTTAAATATAGCCATGTACATCTGTGCATTTATTTATCATATCATGCAGAATGTTTTTATCTTTTTCAGTAATTATTTTTCACCAAAAAATTCAATGATGAACTGGTGTCTTGTAGGGCTAGCTCAGCTGAATGTAATGATACTTTTCACTTACAGTAGCAGTCTGTTGCTTCATTCTGGAGAAAAACATACTTTTAATCCATATGAAAATGAACAATTAAGTGCACTGAGGGCAGCCCCAAGCTGCACTGTGCACCTTCCTAACTCCTCCAGCTTCCTCTGTCAGCCGCGTCCTCTGTTTCTTAATTGACAAGTCCTGGTAAGCTGACTATGCGTGAACTTAGCCCTATGAATAAAACAGAGAGAGAGAGATGGCAGAGGAAGCAGGAGGAGCAGGGGTGCACAGGGTGGCTTGGACCTACCCTTGGTGCACTTAACTGCTAATTTGCATATGGATTAAAATTACTTTTTTTCCAGAATTAAGCAATTGATTGATAAGTGAAAGATATCTGTTACAACAATGGCAGTAGGCCGCCAAAGCTTAACTCACCTGCCATAGTCTTCTGTTTCCTGTGGTCCGGAACCACTTCCCACTCTTCTCCATTTTCCAGTGGGCCCAGACACTGGGGTAGTTCTGCTACTCCAAGCAGGACTCAGGATTCTTTAGTTCACTAAGTACCAACTAAGGTGCTATGTTCTATTTTTTGGTCATGTACAGTAACAATCTCTGCCTAATTCCTGATTCTGACCCTCTACTGTCTAAACAACATGTGCCTGTTTACTGTACCTCTGCTGCCAGTCCTGAACTTGGACCTGTTTCATACATTTGCACATACACTGCCTGTCCTGACCTTGGCCTGCAGGGGTGGATTGGGAATTAAAAGTGGCCCTGGAAAAAAAAATAAAAGTGGCCCTATGTTGTGGGCGGGCCCAGATTGAGAGAAGGTGGGGCCAACATGAGTAGGCGGGGCCAGAAATATCATAGAGGGGGCAGTGTATAATGCCACAATTTTTTATTTGGTTCAGTGTGGCACAATATACTGCTCCAGAAGAGCCCAAAACCTCTCTAGAAGCTGCCCCTCTGCGGGGCCCAGTGCCAACTGCCATGTCCTGTCTTCCACTTGTCTCTAAGATATGGAGAAAGGGGATGAAGAGTTAAAACACAGGCAACAGCAGAGAGCCAGCCCCACCATCAGTATTCTGACGAGTCTTTCAGCATTACCATATATACAGGGGAGTGCAGCGTCATATACCTCTCACATCTCCTCTGATCTTCTCTTTCCTCATCTTCTCCATTAGGACACAGACATCACATGATGACATCTTCTAGCCGTGTTCCATCTCTGCAGAGTTTCACACACAGACATCTTAGACTCCTCAAATTTTCATCATTCTCCCCACCATGGTGCCCCAACATTGTCATCCTGCTGCTACCCCAATATACTGTGAAAATAATAATGTCCCCTATAGTGTCCCCAGTGACAATAATGCCTGCCCCATCAACAACAAACTGCCTATAATTCCCCAAGTAATAATAATGCCCTCACAGTGCCCTCAGTAATAATAATGCCCCCAGTAATGCCCCTCTGCCCCGAGTAATGTCCCTATATCGCCCCCTGTAATGCCCCCTGACACTGAAATGTCCCTAGAGCGGCCTAAGCAATGCCCCTCCCTTAATGTCCCTATAATGGTCACAGTAATGCCCTCCTGGCCCCAGTAATGTTACTATAAAGCCCCCAGTAACGTCTCTATAATGGTCACAATAATGTACCCCCCCCGCTCCTACTAGTAATATAACTATAGAGCCCCCAGTAAGGCCCCCATTCCCCAATAATGTCCCTATAGCGGCCACAACAATACCCCCTGCCCCATGTAATGCCCTTATAATGGTCACAGTAATGCACCCCCAGTAATGCCACTATAGAGCCACCAGTAATACCCCCTTCCCCCAGTAATGTTCCTATAGAGCCCCCAGTATTGCCCTCCCTGCCCCCAGTAATGTCCTTATAATGGTAACAGTAATGCACCCCCACCTCCAATAATTTCACTATAGAGCCACCAGTAATGCCCCCTGCTCCAGTAATGTCCCTATAGCTCCCCAGTAATGTCCCCCCTACCCTGCC
>ONZH01017758.1:0-32074 GCA_900303285.1 Rhinella marina
AAAAAAGTCCTGTTATTTGGCAGGCCTGTCTGTGCGTTCTGCGTGCCTGCAAAACTCTTTTATATACGTGGTGTTAATACACAACCGTCTGACCCTGGTAGTACACGGCTGTGTATCTAGAAATATAAAAAAAAAAAAAGTCCTTTTATTTGGCACCTGTATTGTGCGTTCTGCGTGCCTGCAAAACTCTTTTATATACTGTGTGTTAATACACACCGTCTGACCTTGTAGTACACGAGATGTGTACCTAGAAATATTAAAAAAAAAGTCCTTTTATTTGGCACCTGTACTGTGCGTTCTGCGTGCCTGCAAAACTCTTTTATATACGTGCTGTTAATTACACACCGTCTGACCTGTTAGTACACGGCTGTGTAATCAGAACATATTTAAAAAAAAGTCCTTGTTATTTGGCACCTGTACTGTGGCGTTCTGCGTGCCTGCAAACTCTTTTATATACGTGCTGTTAATACCCACCGTCTGACCTGTTAGTACACGGCTGTGTAATCAGACATATTTAAAAAAAAGTCTTTTATTTGGCACCTGTACTGTGCGTTCTGCGTGCCTGCAAAACTCTTTTATATACGTGCTGTTAATACACACCGTCTGACCTTGTAGTACACGGCTGTGTACCAGAATATTTTTAAAAAAAGTCCTTTATTTGGCACCTGTATTGTGCGTTCTGCGTGCCTGCAAAACTCTTTTATATACGTGCTGTTAATACCCACCGTCTGACCTGTTAGTACACGGCTGTGTAATCAGACATATTTAAAAAAAAGTCCTGTTATTTTGGCACCTATACTGTGCGTTCTGCGTGCCTGCAAAACTCTTTTATATACGTGGTGTTAATACAACACCGTCTGACCTGGTAGTACACGGCTGTGTACCTAGAAATATATATAAAAAAAAGTCCTTTTATTTGGCACCTGTATTGTGCATTCTGCGTGCCTGCAAAACTCTTTTATATACGTGGTGTTAATACACACCGTCTGAACTTGTAGTACACGGCTGTGTACCTAGAAATATTAAAAAAAAAGTCCTTTTATTTGGCACCTGTACTGTGCGTTCTGCGTGCCTGCAAAACTCTTTTATATACGTGCTGTTAATACCCACTGTCTGACCTGTTAGTACACGGCTGTGTAATCAGACATATTTAAAAAAAAGTCCTTTTATTTGGCACCTGTACTGTGCGTTCTGCGTGCCTGCAAAACTCTTTTATATACGTGGTGTTAATACACACCGTCTGACCTGGTAGTATACGGCTATGTAAGCCAAATATTGTAACAAAAAAAAAAAATGCAGAGGGCTAGCGGCATCGGACGTGGACGAGGACAGGGACGTGGAAATGCTGTTGGGGGCCTTGTTGAAGCCAGTGGGGATACAATGCGTGCTGGTGAGGGGCAGCCAGGATTCCGCTCATCCAGAATCCCTGCCTTTATGGGACAGTTAAGCAGGGGGCGGGTTACACCGCTGTTGAGGCCTGAGCAGTGTGAACAGGTGGTGCAATGGATAGCCGATAGCGCTTCCACACAGTTGTCCACCAGCCAGTCATCCACACAGTCTCACTCTGACCCTCCTTCCTCCACACCTGGCCAACAGAGTCATCCCACCCTTGACCCCTCCCAGGAGCTCTTTTCGGGTCCTTTTTCAGATGTGCCGGAAGAATCCCTGGAGCTACCAGAGGAATTTGTTTGTAGTGATGCCCAACCACTTGAGTATTCGCCATCTCCTGCTGATGTGGACCCTGAACCAGCATCTGTTATCATGAGCGATGATGATGATGAGACGCAGTTGCCATCAAGGGAGGCTGTTGGAATGTCCAGTGGGCAGGAGGAGGAGCAGAGTGAGGAAGTGGAAGAGGAGGTGGTGGATGACGAAATGACCGACCCCACTTGGCCAGGGGTGATGTCCAGCGGGGAAAGCAGTGGAGAGGTGGTGGTCTGCGCAGCACCGAAAAAGGCAGCAAGAGGCAGAGGGATGTCCAGAGGCAGAGGGATGTCCACAGGCAGAGGGATGTCCACAGGCAGAGGACAGTCCAGACAGAGAAGTGAGGCCACAGCCAGCAGGGCCGAAGCTGTTCCCGGCAGCAGGCAGTCGCGCGAAGCTCCCCCATCGAGGCCTCGTACTTCTGTGGTGTGGAGATTTTTTAATGTTTGTGCGGATGACAAACTGAGCGCGGTTTGCACACTCTGCCACTCAAAACTGAGTAGGGGCTCTGAGAAGAGCAATATGACCACCTCAGGCATGCGGCGTCACTTGGAAGTCAAGCACTGGGCTGAGTGGGAGAGAGCAAACGCAATACAACCTGCGCCAGGTCTTCCTGCCACTGCCTCTTCCCCTTTGTTGTGTGCTGCCACTGCGGTCCAGACCTCCAGCCAGGACACCTCCACATCTGCCTCTGCCTCGACTACTTTGGGGCCTTCTCCTGCTGCCTCCCCTTCCCCCGCATCTTCGCCTGCACCTTCACACTCCTCGTCCCATCAACTGTCCATCTCGCAGGCGTTCGACCGCAGGCGGAAGTACGCCTCGAGTCACCCCCAAGCCCAAGCCTTAAACTGCCACATCTCCAAACTGCTGGCCCTGGAGATGTTGCCGTTTAGGCTTGTGGAGACGCAGGCCTTCCGCGACCTGATGGCGGCTGCCGCACCTCGCTATTCCGTCCCCAGCCGCCACTACTTTTCCCGGAGTGCCGTCCCCGCCCTGCACCAGCACGTGTCGCGTAACATCAGGCGGGCCCTGAGGTACGCAGTCAGCGCAAAGGTCCACTTGACCACCGACTCGTGGACAAGCGCTTGCGGCCAGGGACGATACATCTCTTTGACGGCACACTGGGTGAATGTTGTGGAAGCGGGGACGGGGTCGCAAAGAGAGACGGCCTACCTACCACCCCCGCCCAAGATTGCCAGCAGGGGTTCTGATAAACCCCCCTCCTCTTCCTCCTCCTCCTCCTCCTCTGCCTTAACATCGCCCTCAGCCGCTAGCTGGAAGCGTTGCAGCACTGGCGCGGGGAGACGTCAGCAGGCGGTGCTTAAGCTCATCAGCTTGGGCGACAGGAAGCACAGCGCCCCAGAGGTGAGGGACGCCATATTGCAGCAGACGGAGATGTGGCTGTCGCCGCTGCAGCTAGGACCAGGCATGGTCGTGTGCGATAACGGCCGTAACCTGGTGGCGGCTCTGGAGCTTGCCGAACTCAATCACGTACCATGCCTGGCCCACGTTTTTAATCTGGTAGTCCAAAAATTTCTAAAGACTTACCCCAACCTGGCAGAGCTACTGGTGAAAGTGCGGCGCTTGTGCGCTCACTTTCGGAAGTCAACTGTAGCTGCTGCTAGCTTAAAAAAACTCCAGCAACGCCTCCATTTGCCTGAACATCGGCTGTTGTGCGACCTGCCGACTCGCTGGAATTCCACCTATTCCATGTTGGCCAGGGTGTGTGAGCAGCAGAGAGCATTGATGGAGTACCAGATTATGAATCCACGCGTGCCTCCAACTCAGCTCCCTCAGTTTGCCAACCACGAGTGGCCATGGATGGCAGACATATGCGATGTACTGCGTATCTTTGAGGAGTCCACCAAGAAGGTCAGCAGCGAGGACGCTATAGTGAGCGTAACCATCCCGCTCCTATGCGTCCTTAAAGAATCGCTCATCGCAATAAGGGAGAACGCATTGCACGCAGAGGAGACGGGGGTAGGAGGAGACGCAACGGAGCTACACAGTCAGACCACACTTTTGTCTGCTTCTCGGTGGCAGTTGCAGGAGGAGGATGAGGAGGAGGAGGACGACGTGGAGGTGGCTGTGGAAGAGGAGGAGGATGCTGGCGGCGAGGGTAGCAGTCAGGCTGTGTGCGTCCCATTGGTTCAGCGCGGATGGGGCGGAGAGGAGGCGGAAGAGGAAGAGGAGGAAATGGCAAGTGATCCTTCTGGTGGGGGCAGTGACGTCATGCCTATTCAGAGTCTGGCACACATGGCTGACTTCATGCTGGGCTGCTTTTCCCGGGACACACGTGTTGTCCGGATAGTGGAGAACAAACTGTACTGGGTCTTCGCACTCCTGGACCCCCGGTATAAAGATAACGTCTCCTCTTTTATTCCGGTAGAGGAGAGGACGAATCGATTGCTGGAATACCAGAGGGAACTCGTGCAGAACATGATGGAGATTTTCCCACCCACCATCGCTGGCGGCAGAGAGGAGAGGGTCTCCCAGAGTCCCACAACATCGATCAGGCCCACAGCCACCAGGGGAACACTCTCCAAGGTGTGGGACACGTTCATGGCACCCCCTCGTGCAACTTCCATCACTGCGGGGCCCGCTATCAGCAGGAGGGACAAGTATCGGCGGATGTTGCGGGAGTACCTGGCAGACCGTACCCCTGTCCTCCCCGATCCCTCGGCGTCCTACACTTACTGGGTCTCCAAGTTGGACACGTGGCTGGAACTGTCCCTGTACGCCTTGGAGGTGCTTGCCTGCCCTGCCGCCAGCGTGCTATCAGAAAGGGTGTTCAGCGCAGCCGGGGGCATTATAACCGATAAGCGCAGCCGCCTGTCAAACGACAGTGCCGACAGGCTGACGCTAATCAAAATGAACAGCAAGTGGATTGACCCGGACTTTGCTTCTCCAACAGTGGAAAGCAGCCAAAAGTGAAGTGCCATCTGTATGAAGTGCCATTTCCTCCTCCACCTCCTCCTCCTCCTCCTTAACCGCCGTAGAATTGCTCCGTAAAAAAAAAAAAAAAATATTTATGGCTCACCTCTTGGGCTACAAGCATTTTTCATGGCTCACCTCTTGGGCCTACAAGCAATTTTTATCATGGCTCACCTCTTGGGCCTACAAGCAATTTTTATCATGGCTCACCTCTTGGGCCTACAAGCAATTTTTATCATGGCTCACCTCTTGGGCCTACAAGCAATTTTTATCATGGCTCACCTCTTGGGCCTACAAGCAATTTTTATCATGGCTCACCTCTTGGGCCTACAAGCAATTTTTATCATGGCTCACCTCTTGGGCCTACAAGCAATTTTTATCATGGCTCACCTCTTGGGCCTACAAGCAATTTTTATCATGGCTCACCTCTTGGGCCTACAAGCAATTTTTATCATGGCTCACCTCTTGGGCCTACAAACAATTTTTAAGAGGTCTCACCTCTTGGGCCTACAAACAATTTTTATTATGGCTCACCTCTTGGGCCTTAATACAATTTTTAAGAGGTCTCACCTCTTTGGCCTCCACTTAATTTTTTCGAGGGCTCACCTCTTGGGCCTCCATATAATTTTTTCGAGGGCTCACCTCAAGCTAACTTTGCGCACTCATTAAAATATTTTCACAACAAGGACCTAAGAGCCCTCGATGGGAGAGCTTTGTGTGGGGGCCTGTTATAGGGAAGAGATGCGGCCCTGCGGGCTCTAGCCTGCCTTCTCCATGAGCCTCTGGCCAGCCCACGGCCTCTTCCTGCCTTTTGCGGTCCTACGCATCCCTCAACATCCCCACTGCTTTACCTGCTAGACATGACACTGGGCCAGGTCGGGTCACTGACTTCGTCATACTCAACCACCTCCTCTTACACTGCCTCACTTTGCTCCAACAGCCTCCCTTGCTGGCAACTGTGTCTCATCATCGTCCCTAATCATTTTACACTTTAGTGCCCGTTCCACACCACCATCAGCTAGAGATGGAGCTTGCTCCAGTGTTTGGGCATCAGAACAAACAAAATCCTCAGATAGCTCCTGCGATTCTTGCATGGGTGGGAACACTGGGTTGATAACATTGGGCAGGGTGGGAGGAAGGAGGGTCAGAGTGAGGTCCCTGCAGTTTCTGCAGGCTATCGACGAGACTGGACTTTGTGGACTTGACTGGGTGGTGGACAGATTTAACAAATCTAGAAGGAGAAGGAGGGGTTTGCCGAGCTGTCTGTAAGGGTTGCGGAAATCCAGACAGAACCAAGGCCCAAAACTTGGGTGGGGGTAGCAGGTTTGCCCGTCCCCGCCTCCACAACATTCACCCAGTGTGCTGTCAGGGAGATGTAGCATCCCCGGCCTCAAACCAAAGTGTTGGTGGTCAAATGGCCTTTTGCAGTAACCGTGTTACTCGGGCGTGGATGATGTTTTGGGACATGTGCCTGGGCAAGGCAGGGATGGCACAGAGGGAAAAATAGTGATGGCTTGATTGCTTTCCCCCTTGCCTATGCCATCTGTGGTTGTCATAGGCAACGTGATTTTAAGGGGTGCAGAATTTTATCTTCTTTTTTGTCTAGTTTGGCTTGGGGTCCATGGCAATGTAGAGGAAAGAAGGTTTCCTTGTATGGTCTCACTTTACAGAGAGGTTATATTGTCTTTGGAGTGTATTGTTGAGAGGCTGTGATAGTGGCGTAATAGTGCGACTTGGGCGCGTTATATGCACCCAGACATGCTTCCCCTGCTGTCCCAGTTGCATTCCAGCAGTGTTGGCATCCTTTTCTGAGGTTTCAGGGTAGACTTGGTGACCTCCAAGTGGTCGAATTGAGATTTCCAAGTGGCGAGCATTTTTTTCCCATAGACTTTAATGGGATTCGATATTCGGTCGAATAGTCGAATATCGCGGTCTATTCGAATCGAATTTCGAACTTTCGAATATTTCACTACTCGCTCATCTCTAATTATAGCCCATAACAGTTTTTAGCAAGATTATTTTCTCAACAGTACTCACTCCGACCTCTGGACATTGCTTCTCAGGATCCAGGGAAGAAGGAGCTGCATTTTCCTTTTTCCAAGATGGCCACCAATTCACTTCCTGTGGGGGTTGCAGTTGATTTCTCTGTCCTCCTGGAAACTCGTACTCTGCACTTTTGTTCCTCCTGCTGAAATATTGGTTCCTCTGTGAAGGCGAGCTGTTTGGTTCCCTCCCCTCTGCTGGGTGGATGTCTTCCTTCTCCAGAGCTGATGCCCAAATCCAAGATGGCCGATTAACCCCTGTTTAGACAGAGTGCTGCAACTGATGCAGATTCACAGTCTCCAGCAGTAAGTACATGCAATAAAGTCTCTTGTAGGGGGTTTTACAGATAGCGGAGGCCATCTAGGCACAAAAAGATCATCCTGTTCATGACGCCAAATTGCAACACTCAGACACCAATTTGCTATGGGCGACCCTCCCTCCAGGGCCCGTAAAGGATGTTATAACGCTCGCCTCCAGTGTAGGAATGCCGAATGGTATATTGTCTGGCCTAAAATGTCTCTGGTGTGTCACGGTGCTCCTACCTGGAAAACGGCTGGACCCCAGGCTTTGACTCCGGTTGCAATAATAGGGGGAATTATAGAGGGTCGTAGTAATAAATAAGTCCAGACCTTTTGATAAAATCCAACACAGCTTTACTTAGGCAAACTTGCATCTAGGTAACAAACTTCTGGCTTTATCTTGCTTTCCAGCAGGCTTAGGCATGTGAACTTGTCAGGCAAAAATCATCTGCTGTATCTCTGTAGCTCACTGCTGTACTAACTTTCTTTAACTTGGATTTCTTCCAATGCTGCAGTTTTCTGCTTGGTCTGACTTCACTCGTACCAGGGAAACACCTCCTGGCTGCTGAGGTTGTAATCCTCTGACTTTATGGCCACCAGAGCTGATGGTTCTCTGGCTGGCAGGGCAAATCCTTCCATTTGCAGGGGTAACTGGAACTAACTGGATCTAACAGGTTCTCCACCCTTACTGCAGGAAGTGGGAAAAGTCCACTCCTCTCCAAAAAGGGGGGTCAGAATGGCAGAGGAAAGGTCCATTCTGGGTAAACTATAAAGTGGCTCTGCCATTGTTTTGCTGCCACCTGCTGGTACACCAGGCACATTACATATTAAAACAGTTGCATAACATTATATTAAGTGCACATTTTTGTATGACCCTTAATAAAATACATAGATGAAATTGAGGTTAGCCGACAAGGGTAGTAGCAGGGAGTAAGAGTGGTAACACTACTCTGGGGTGTTACATATATATTAAATGTGTGGTGTGATTAAATTTACTTACCTGTATAATGGTTAATTTCAAGGCTTGGCATGCGACTTGGAGATAAATCTTGATTGGAGAATCGTCCAACTGAATCTTCAGGGTACCGATAAAAGAAACAGAGCAACGGAATTAGCGCATTCACGTAAGTTTTTAATCACAATATAGACCTGCGCTTCATCAATTATCGAAGATCTTCTAAAGCAGTTAATTTACAAGGCTGAAGCTAGCGGCAGCGAGGAAAGGTTGAAGAAGTGCTTGCTGATGGATCCGGCAGACATGGACAAGCATCTTACATCCTCTGCTTCTGTCTCCTAAGCAGGAACCAGCACGAGCGTCAAGGTCATCGATCCTGCCTCAGCCACTGGCGCGCGCATGCGCTTTCACCATGGAGAAAGCGCCAAAGGAGGGATAGAAGAGCCTATTCCCCCTCTGAATATTCCACTGCGCCACCAATGTGGTAAGTTAAAAGTAACATGGTAAGAATCGCGGCCTTTAATACCCAACTAAATAATAAATACTAAAGAATTGAATAAAATAACATTGTACCTTTCACTTTGTTTGTGTGATGATTATTAATAACTAGAGATGAGCGAGCACTAAAATGCTCGGGTGCTCGTTATTCGAGTCGAATTTTTCCGGATGCTCGGGTGCTCGTTTCGAATAACGAACCCCATTGAAGTCAATGGGAGACTCGAGCATTTTTGCAGGAGACCAGAGCTCTGCATAGGGAAGGTTGCGTGAAAACCTGGAAACCTCAAAAAATGATGGAAACACCACGGAAATGGACAGGAAACAGCAGGGGCAGCATGCATGGATGCCTCTGAGGCTGCCTAATCGTACCATTATGCCAAATTCTGGGCAACAGCCTGGTGGTGACCCTCAAGACAATTGTGCTGACCCAGACCAAGATGGGCAAGGCACATGCCCATCACATGTTAGTAAAGCACCAAACTAGGTGCAACAAAGGTCCATCACCGCCTGCAGGTGACACCACTGCCCATGCTGGCACTGCTGTCCTATCCCCCGCCCCACAACGCAGGCATAAGCCTGACACAGTGTGGTGACACCGTGGTGACACCAACAAGTGACCAAGTTAGATTGAGGTAGCAGGTGAACCACCCAAAAATTTACCCTGACACAGCATGGCGGTGAACCCAGAGTGACCAAGTGAGACTGAAGTAGCAGGTGAAGCACAAAATATTTTTACCCTGACGCAGCATGGCAGTGAACCCAGAGTGACCAAGTGAGACTCAGGTAGCAGGTAAAGCAGTTAGAGATAGAGCTGCTGTCTGTCAGGGAGAGTGTTAGGGCCTCAATTTAGATTTTGGTTAGGCAGGAATCACCCACAAAGAATCCAACAGCCATTCTAAGGGCTACAAGCACCTTTTTTTTTGTCTTCTCCTGGCTGCTGCATGAGATTAGGGATAGAGCTGCTGTCTGTCAGGGAGAGTGTTAGGGCCTCCATTTAGATTTTGGTTAGGCAGGAATCATGCTCAAAGAACCCAACAGCCCTTCTAAGGGCTACAAGCACCTTTTTGTTTTGGTCTCCTCCTGGTTGCTGGCTGGGACTTGTAGTGCAGCTACCGCCATCTTGGCTACACACTGTTAGGGCGTGAAATTAGAATGTGGTTAGGCAGGAATCACCCACAAAGAACCCAAAGGTCCTTCTAAGGGCTACAACGACCTTTTTTTTTTTTGGCCTCCTCTCGGCTGCTGGCTGGGACTTGTAGTGCAGCTACCGTCATCTTGGCTGCACGCTGTGCACAGCGACTGGTGGCAGAAGGGACAGCACGTGGTCCATACAGATCCAAAAGAAATTGCCCAAAGTCCTCTCAGTACTCATTTTTGCTGCTGGTGTACCTTGGCTTGCTGGGATCTGTAGTGCAGTCTAGGGAATACGTTTTTTTCTCTCAGTTATATATCCTACAGTGCAGTGCAAAATTCTGTTGTGTGCTGCACACTAGCCGGAGTCTAGAAAATATATATTTTTTTCTCTCATTCATATATACTACAGTGCAGTGCAAAATTCTGTCATGTGCTTAACACTAGCCGGAGTCTAGAAAATATACATTTTTTTCTCTCATTCATATATCCTACAGTGCAGTGCAAAATTCTGTCATGTGCTGCACACTAGCCGGAGTCTAGAAAATATACATTTTTTCTCTCATTCATATATCCTACAGTGCAGTGAAAAATTGTGTGGTGTGCGTTACACTAGCGGCAGTCTAGAGAATACGTTTTTTCTCTCAGATACATTTAATACAGTCCAGTGAAAAATTCTGTGGTGTGTGGTACACTAGCCACAGTCTAGAGAATGCGTTTTTGGCCTCAGATATTAATTCGACAGTTTAGTGATTACACAACATGTTGAACCCAAGGGCTAAGGGTCGAGGACGTGGGCGTCCAAGTGATGTAGGGGGGCAGAGGCCATGGTCCTGGGCAGGGTGACACGGTATCTACTGATGAGGCAGCAGTGGAACGCCGCAGAGTTTCGCTCCCTAGCTTCATCTCGCAACTTACAAGGTCACGCCACTATTGAAACCACAACAGTGCGAACAGGTGATGGCATGGATAGCGGATAATGTGTCCAGTAATTTATCCACCACCCAGTCTTCCACACAGTCCACCCACTTTAGCCAAGGGAGTAGACCTCTGGCTCCTCCTGCTCAACTCCTTCCCCCCAGCCTGCCCCCCCCATGGAAAATATGGATTCAGATCCGGCATATTCACAGGAAGTCTTTTCAAGACCCTACCCAAAGACACAAACCACTGCTCAACAGCAACCTGAGCAGTTGCTCTGTCCCGATGCCCTAATTTTAGAACTTTCGCAGTCTGTGGGTGATGAAAGTGTGGACTTAGTGCAAGTAGTGCGTCAAGAGGTGTCGGATGATGATGAGACACAGTGGTCAGACACTGACGTTGTTGTCAGGGCAGTAAGTCCCAGGGGGGAGCAGAGCGAGAAATCGGAGGAAGAGCAGGTGGATGATGAGGTGACTGACCCGAGCTGGGTTGGTAAGCCTAGTCAAGACAGTGCTTCTGAGGGGGAGGCAAGTGCAGCACCAGAACAGGTTGGAAGAGGCAGTGGGGTGGCCAGAAGGAGAAGCAGGGCCAGAGCAAGTAGATCAGCAACTGTTTAGCGGTGTGAAGCTCCCGTGCCGAGGCCTAGATGTTCGCAAGTCTGGAGGTTCTTTAAAGAAAGTGAGGATGACCGACGGACTGTGGTGTGCAACCTGTGCCACACCAGGATCAGTAGGGGAGCCACCACTACCAGCCTAACCACCACCAGCATGCGCAGGCATATGAGTGCTAAACACACGACTCAATGGAACCAAGGCCATTTACCTCCTGAAGATCACACCACTGCTCCTTCCCCTGTGTCACATGCTGGCTCGGCGAGTCAACCCCCCGCCCTGGACCCCGGCACGAGCACCTCCCACCCTACAACCACCCCTTCACCTCCACGATCCTCCACACCCTACACCAATGTGTCCCAGCACAGCCTTCAGCTGTCTTTGCATCAGACATTGGAGCGCAAGCGCAAACGCAAATACAATTCCACCCACATGCACAAGCCCTAAACGTCCACATTTTCAAACTGCTGAGCCTGGAGATGCTGCCCTATAGACTGGTAGAGACTGAGGCTTTCGGCATCCTGATGGCGGTGGCTGTCCCACGGTACTTGGTCCCCCACTATTTTTCCCGATGTGCCGTGCCAGCCCTACACCAGCACGTGTCAGAGAACATCATCCGTGCCCTGACCATCGCGGTTACTGAGAAGGTCCACCTAACCACGGACACATGGACAAGTGCTGGCGGGCAGGGACACTATATCTCACTGATGGCACATTGGGTTAACTTGGTGGAGGCTGGGACCGAGTCTAACCCTGGGGCCGCTCATGTGCTGCCCACACCGAGGATTGCTGGGCCTACCTTGGTCAAGGTTTCTCAGACTTATTATGCCTCTTCCTCCAACCCCTCCTCCTCCTCCTCCTACTCTCAAATACGATCTGTGAGCACGGCGCCTTCAGTCGGTAGCTCTAGGCGCAGCAGCACTGCCATGGGTAAGCGCCAACAGGCGGCACTGAAACTGCTGAGCTTAGGTGACAAGAGGCACACCGCCCAAGAGCTGTTACAGGGCATCACGGCGCAGACCGATCTTTGGCTGGTGCCACTGAAACTGAAACCAGACATGGTTGTGTGTGACAACGGGCGTAACCTGGTGGCGGCTCTGCAACTCGGCAGGCTCACACATGTGCCATTATACACCAATACTATTTCCCAAAGTAACAACAACCCATATAAACACCGCATATAAAACCTGCCTGGCCCACTTGTTCAATCTTGTGGTTCAGCGGTTCCCCAAGACCTACCCCAATTTGTCTGATTTGCTTACCTGGGCGCATTTCCGCAAGTCAACCACAGATGCTGCCACTCTCAGGGCAGTGCAATGGCGCTTACAACTGACTGCTCACCAACTGTTGTGCGACGTGCCCACACAATGGAATTCCACATTACACATGTTACCCAGGGTTTACCAGCAGCGCAGAGCAATTGTAGACTGCCAGATGACAACTTCCACAAGAACTGGTAGTCAGGTTAGTCAGCTTCTTCAAGTGTACAATGAGGAGTGTACGTGGATGTCTGATATCTGTCAGGTGTTAAGGAACTTTGAGGCGTCAACACAGATGGTCAGTGGCGATGCCGCCATTATCATCGTCACCATCCCGCTGCTTTGTCTGCTAAAAAAGCCACTGCTTAGCATGAAGTCAGAGGCTTTGCGCTTGTCACAGGAGATGGGGGAAGAAGATACGTTGCTTGATAGCTAGACCACCCTCAGGTCTGTTTCTCAGCACGTATTCGAGGAGGAGGAGGAGGAGGATGAGGAGGAAGAGGAGGAAAAAAAAGAGACTGTTGGTGAGACTGAAGAGGGTACCTGTGCTCATTCCTTCTTATCTGTTGAGCGTGTATGGGCTAAAGAGGAGGAGTTGGAGGAGGAGGAGGAAATGGAGAGTCAGCCTGTTGAGGAGATTATTGCGTGTTGGGACTCTGGCACACATGGCTGACTTCATGTTAGGCTGCCTTTCCCGTGATTCTCCCGTTAGAAGCATTTTTGACAACACCGATTACTGGGTGTTCACCCTCCTGGATCCCAGGTACAAGCAGAACTTTTCCACTCTCATTCCTGTAGAGGAAAGGAGTATGAGAGTGAATCAATATCAACAGTCCCTAGTGCACAAGCTGAAACTATCCTTCCCATCTGACACTGCTAGCTGCAGAGGACGTAGTTCTGTGGGCCAACTAGCGGGAGAGAGGAGGGGAGCAGGCAGCTTGTCAAGCACTGGCAGGGGAACACTCTCCAAGGCCTTTGCAAGTTTTATGGCACCCCAGCAAGACTATGTCACCCATCCCCCAGTAGGTGGGAGCTGTTCAGAAAGATGATGAGGGGGTACCTAGGTCACCATACCAGCATCCTGCGTGATCACTCTGCTCCATACAACTACTGGGTTGCAAAGCTGGACACGTTGCCCGAACTGGCGCTGTACGCCTTGGAGGTGCCACCAGCTGCACTGAAGACCCGCTCTGACAACACGCTAGCGGCAGGGCAGGATCATTCTGGATTCAGCTCGTGACATTTTTGCTACATGATTGCCACCTCTCCAAGGTTTTTTGGCAGGTGGCAATCATGTAGCAAAAATGTCACGAGCTGAATCCAGAATGATTTTTGAATTTGATACATTGTCACCAAGAGGCCTTAATGCTGAACTTGAAATTTTTGGCTTCTTGTGAAGATTGGGAGGTGAGCCCACTTGGGATGTGGGACCGCCGTCAGGCTGTTCTATTTACCAGCACGGTGATCCCCCCTCCCTAGTGTGCTACCTATCCCCTATCTACTGAATACCCGTATATATTGTAATAAATACATACCCACTGCTATTATGATGAGGAAAAAACAAGTATTTTCTGAAAAAAAGAAAAAAAGAAAAAGTATAATTTAAAATAAGACTCCATAAAAAGTTTTAATAACGCACTAAAATCGCATCAAAACCGTATTATTCATTTTAGTGGTTTATTATGTATATTTATTTTTGTTATATATTTAAATATATTATCCTATGATTATTAAGATAACTAGGTCTGATGTAAATGTTTCACTAAAGATGCACTAAATATATGAGATAGATGGCAACATTGTTTTGTATGGCACAATACATGTTTACATTCCAGGCCATTTTTTATGTATCACTTGAGCCAAAGATGGGATATCCCGCCCACCCAATTAAAGATGCACAATATAAGACCGCCATATACGAATCATTCCCAACCACTGAGGAAGGAACCTGAGAGTTCCGAAACGCGTTTGGTATAGGAGGGAATGTTTTGGACCCATCACTTTGCTGGCTTGCTATAGGAGGATCCACTATATAAGCAATATCTCCATAAAAGAAAAAACGGAATTGCTGCCTTATATGAGAAACCTTGCAGGACCTTGGAGTTATTACTTCTTTACCTTCCAGGACCTGCCAGTTGGGTCACATGATCAGATGACGTAGACATCACATGGTTTCCTGCATTTGTGTCCGTCACGCCACACATCACGTGGTTGGAGCCGCCGGACGCCGCTAACTCGTGGGACGCCACAATAGTATCTGGCGCGAGCGGAGGACTTTTTAACCTTCTCAGGAGGGTAAAGTATCGGATTACTTTTCAAACTATATATATATAACTAACCAAATGGCTACAATAACACCAATCTTTGCAGCATTTTACTAACAACTGCAGCACTCTATTATAGAGACTTCATTGTTTATACTCACCATCAAGCTACAAGACCTCTCTGGCTATTAATTATACTGGACTAACTTTAAATATGTTATTCTTATGGAAGTAACTTTATTGGAGTTATACACAATACAGTGCCATCTAATATAAGGACTCCATGAATTATATTTTGTTAAAGAAACATCACTACTCACTAATATATCTGCATGAGAATTCCTCTTGATGGATCTATACATTTATTTGTATGACTGATATTGGGAAGTAATTTCTTTTAGTGAATTGTTATACTCTGCAGTGCTACCAACATAGCGCCATTTTTTAGTACATTTTATTTTTATTTTTATTTTTATGTATATATTTTAAAAGTGTCTGAGTTTTATGTATATATGGATTAATTAAAGATTTTTTGTTCAAAAATATATTTGCATGCTCTCATATGACGCCTGATATGTTGAGTGCCCTCTACTATTACTAATCTATGTTCAAAATTAATACACGGTTGGGGTGTACCGTAAGAGTGAGCACCTATCCATTGTGAAGATTCAGATGAGCTACTGCTTATATATTATGCACTGTATGATATATAATTGAGAGAAAAAAATGTAGTCTTTAGACGGCGGCTATTGTACCGCAAACCACTGAATTTGTCACTGCACAGTATGATATATAACTGAGAGAAAAGACGTATATTTCCTACACTCCGGCTAGTGTGCAGCACACGACAGAATTTTGCACTGCACTGTAGTATATATAAATGAGAGAAAAAACATAGTCTTTAGACGGCGGCTATTGTACCGCAAACCACTCAATTTGTCACTGCACTGTATGGTATATAACTGAGAGAAAAGACGTATATTTTCTACACTCCGGCTAGTGTGCAGCACACAACAGAATTTAGCAC
Source organism: Rhinella marina (assembly GCA_900303285.1). Lineage (NCBI taxonomy): Eukaryota > Metazoa > Chordata > Amphibia > Anura > Bufonidae > Rhinella > Rhinella marina. The sequence goes on from ONZH01017758.1 coordinate 15,644, forward strand.
TGCACTGTAGTATATATAATTGAGAGAAAAAAACGTATTCTTTAGAAGGTGGCTATTGTACCGCAAACCACTGAATTTGTCACTGCACTGTATGATATATAACTGAGAGAAAAGACGTATATTTCCTACACTCCGGCTAGTGTGCAGCACACAACAGAATTTTGCACTGCACTGTATAATATATAACTGAGAGAAAAAAACGTAGTCTTTAGACGGCGGCTATTGTACTGCAAACCACTCAATTTGTCACTGCACTGTATGATATATGACTGAGAGAAAAGACGTATATTTTCTACACTCCGGCTAGTGTGCAGCACACGACAGAATTTTGCACTGCACTGTATAATATTTAACTGAGAGAAAAAACATAGTCATTAGATGGCGGCTTTTGTACCACAAACCACTGAATTCGTCACTGCACTGTATGATATATGACTGAGAGAAAAAACGTAGTCTTTAGACGGCGGCTATTGTACCGCAAACCACTGAATTTGTCACTGCACTGTATAATATATAACTGAGAGAAAAGACGTATATTTTCTACACTCCGGCTAGTGTGCAGCACACGACAGAATTTTGCACTGCACTGTAAAATATATAATTGAGAGAAAAAACGTAGTCTTTAGACGGCGGCTATTGTACCGCAAACCACTGAATATGTCACTGCACTGTATAATATATAACTGAGAGATAAGACGTATATTTTCTACACTCCGGCTAGTGTGCAGCACACGACAAAATTTTGCACTGCACTGTATCATATATAACTGAGAGAAAAAACGTAGTCTTTAGATTGCGGCTATTGTACCGCAAAGCACTGAATTTGTCAATGCACTGTATGATATATGACTGAGAGAAAAAAAGTAGTCTTTAGACGGCGGCTATTGTACCGCAAATCACTGAATTTGTCACTGCACTGTATGATATATAACTGAGAGATAAGTCGTATATTTTCTACACTCCGGCTAGTGTGCAGCACACGACAGAATTTTGCACTGCACTGTATAATATATAACTGAGAGAAAAAACGTAGTCTTTAGACGGCGGCTATTGTACCCCAAACCACTGAATTTTTCACTGCACTGTATGATATATAACTGAGAGAAAAAACGTATTCCCTAAACTGCACTATAGATCCCAGCAAGCCAAGGTACAGCAGCAGCACCAGCAGTAGCAAAAATGAGTACTGAGAGGACTTTGGGCAATTTATTTTGGGTCTGTGTGGACCACGTGCTGTCACTGTGCACCGTGTGCAGCCAAGATGGCAGTAGCTGCACTACAAGTCCCAGCCAGTAGCCAGGAGGAGACCAAAAAAAAAAGGTGCTTGTAGCCCTTAGAAGGGCTGTTGGGTTCTTTGAGAATGATTCCTGCCTAACCAAAATCTAAATTGAGGCCCTAACACTCTCCCTGACAGACAGCAGCTCTATCCCTAATCTCATGCAGGCGGCGTCTGAAGCGAGCAGCGCAGGACCAGATTCTTATATTCCCAGGTCATCTGATCTGGCCAGCCAATCCCTGCTATCAACTTGTAGGGGCCCCACGTGATGCTAGGAGGTACTAAAGACTCTCCTAAATGTTGATTGGCTGAGAAAAGGCGCCTAACATGCCGGAAGAGGAAGATGCCATTTCCTCGAGGATCGCCATATGCTCGTCCAAGTAGCGAGCATATGCGAATACCCTAATACTCGAACGAGCACCAAGCTTGGAAGAGCATGTTCGCTCATCTCTATTAATAACTAATAATGGAGGATATGACATCATTACTGTGCCTCAGTATTAAAGTGCAGTGTAATATATTGCCATCTGCATCTTGTTGCTGGAACATTTGCAGATAATCTAATTTATACAGTACATAGAATTACTGTGCCTCAGTATTAAAGTGTGGTTTAATATATCACCGTCTGCACCTTGTTGAACCACTCGCACATTTGTAGTTAATCTTTTAATTAAAAAAAAAAGAGTAAACATGAATTGAAATTTAAGTCCCTTACCTCTGTAATTGGAGAACTTGCTAGAATAAAGCAAACAATGTGCAAGGAAAATATATCAAACCTTGGTTCCTATGTCCTTGTGCTGAACTATGGCTTAGTGTTAAACTACACACTCATCTGTACGTAGCAGTGTTCTTTACTCTTGCTTCTTACGGTAAACCTTGCTTGCAGTCTCTGTGACTTAAAGCTCAGAGAGCAATCAGACCACAGGTGAAGTGTAACAGGTAGTTTTTAAACCCTTTGCAGAAAACTTACACTAATTACACTTAAGACAAACAAACAGACAATATGTTCGAACAATAAGAAAATAACACAGTTATCACAGAATATGGCCTATTGCTAAACTTTGCACTAAGGTTACTTTCACACCAGCATTTTTGCTGGATCCATTATGGATCATCAAAAACGCTTCCGTCATCATAATACAACCGTCTGCATCTGTTATGAATGGATCCAGTTGTATTAACTTTTAAATAGCCATGACGGATCCGTTATGAACACTATTGAAAGTCAATTGGGGATGGATCCATTTTCTATTGTGTCCAAGAAAATGTATCCGTCCCCATTGACTTACATTGTGATTGACTGCTCTGTCTTGCTCCGCACCACATCACGGACAGAAAAACGCTGCTTGCAGTGTTATTCTGTTCGTGATGGGGACGCAACCAAATGGAACGGAATGCATTGTGGTGCATTCTGTTTCGTTCAGTTTTCTCCCTATTGACAATGAATGGGGCCAAAACTGAAGCGTTTTACCTCCGCTATTGAGATCCTATGATGTATCTCAGTAGCGGAAAGGAAAAGCACATATCTGAAAGTAGCCTTATCTGTATTTAGCACTTTATTGTACTCTTGCTTCACATGGCAAACCTTGCTGCACTTGCAAATTGTTGTCATCATTACCACAAGCCTAATCATCAGCCCAATCCTCTTGCTGTGACTGGGAAAACTCCATGTCTCCCTGCACCACCAACTCCTCCTCCATTGATACTTTAGCAGCTCTTCCTCATCCTCCTTCACTTCCTCCTCCAATGGACTTAATCCATGTGAGTCTCCAACAGTTACAGGGCTACCTGTAAGAAGTGTAATCTTGTCTTGCACGATCACTTGTTGCATCAGTGTGAGCGTTTGCTCTAATAGTAGAGATGAGCGAACGTGCTCGTTACGAGCACTGTATCGCTCGGCTCCCGTGCGAAATGCCCGCAGGCATTGCGGATCCGTCCTCAGCTGCATGTAAGTCAATGAGGACGGATCGTTTGGTATGACACTCATACCAAACGGTTCCGTCCTCCTCACCCGACTGAAAGTCAGTGGGGACGGATCCATTTGGTATGAGTGTCATACCAAACGATCCGTCCTCATTGACTTACATGCAGCTGAGGACGGATCCGCAATGCCTGCGGGCATTTGTTCGCACGGGAGCCGAGCGATACAGTGCTCGTAACGAGCACGTTCGCTCATCTCTATCTAATAGCATTAACAGGTGACATTGTTAATGCCACTTTTGTTCCTACTGACAAATGTGATGGTCTCTTCGAAGTATGTACACACAGGCCTGATGATCTGTAACTGTCTGAGCTCAAGATGTCATATACTCCCTGCTGTGGTGGTCTAGCACATGCTCATATGCTGCTCTTACAGACACATGTTCGCTGCTCGTTCAAACTCTCCACCATATGCAAGGTGGAATTCCAGCAACTTAGAACTTCTTAGCTACATAAGAACAGCTGGACAGTGCAGACACTTTCATGGGCATGGTCAGTACCATCTGCAAGACACAATACTTAAAAAAATAATAATTATATAATTAAAATTATATAATTATATAAAATAAAATTATACCAGTAAATTCATCATTTTTGGCATGTGTATGTGTCATTTCCCCAAATCCTGCACAGTTATGATGTTCCTGCCATTTTGCACTGACCACATTGCCCACTTCTAGTTGTTGGGCAGACATCCAGCGAGAAATTTGCTATTTGATGCAGATTGGCAATTGATCTTCTGTGGCTTCTCTCACTGATCAGTTCTAACAAAATATGGCGATGTTTCAGTTTATACATATGAAAGCAGAGAGGTGGAATGGAAGCAATGGTCTGCCCTGCTTCTGTTGGGGATGGGTGAATCACTATCAAGAAGGATGTGGAGGAGGTGGCTAAGTGCCTGGTGTAGGAACCAGATTGACACAAACATGAACATGTCAATAGGGCCTGGCCTTGTTGCTGCGGTACAGCGTTGCCAATGCCATGAAAAACATTGATCCAGTGTCCCTGCCCGTAAAACCTGGTCCACGTGTCGATGGTGGTGTGTACGTACCTTGGCACACAGTGACAATTCCAAGGAGCAACTCACATCCTCCACCATATGAGAGTGCAAGGCGGCAGTTTTTTTATTTTTTATTTTAAGTACTGGAGGCTAGATATCTTACAATGAAGCATCAGAATCTACTAAATTGTATGGCAGTGACTGCACCGCAAGCAACTTTGCAAGGTGGGAGTTCAATTTGTTCACAAGTGAATCATTGGGCAGGTATTGTTGTTTTATAGCCACACATTCTATTATGGATAACTGACTGATGAAGGAGTTGAAGAGGTGCACAAGAAGGAGTAGCTGATGATGTTGACAGTGATGATTATGACAGTTTGACCTGGCTACTTAAATGATTACAGGGATAAGGAGGACTGTCTTGCTCAAACTGCTAGCCAGTTTGATTTTCCCATGTTAACCTGTGATTGTTGATTTTCAACATTTTTTTTTAGAAAATAAATTCCCAGTTTGACAAAGTCCGGTATAAAATATGACAGGTTGAATATATTACTCTGATTTGATCCAAAGTGCATTTTTAGGAAGGCAAGACAATTTTTTTTCCATTTATTTGAAAAAATTCTCAACTAGAAGATGCTGATAAGTGGATTTCTGTAGAGACAATTTTCATTAGTTTTTTGGAAATAAAATTGCCACATAGACAGAGTCCAATACAACTGTTGCGCTGGTATCCTGTGTCACTGTCCTGCTCCTCCTTGCTGGCATGGGTGCCAGGTTACTCACCAAATCAGTCCCCCTGCTATGCCATCAGTCCAGTCCCACATGTCTTTCTCCTTCAGCCAGCAGCTGTTCTGGCTGCTGGCATTCAATGTATCTTCTGCAGGCTGCAGCCTGTGCTCTTACTTGAATGCCTTTAGGTTTGTCCCTTAGGGCTTGAACACACTTGCTCTCTGCCTCCTCTTTAAAGAGACAACACGCACATCCTAATTCTTTCACAACCTATGGCTGACTGTTCCTGGGTACTTAAGGCTCCTTATTCAAGGAGAGGGTACCTGAGCTTTAGTTTCCTGTCTTGTTAAACTATTGAAGTTGTGCTATTCTAATTGTCTGACCATTTACTTAACTTTTGCCTCTTAACTGACTGATACTCTTCTGTATGCCCTGACCTTAGCCTGTCTACCATGCTGATCCTTTGCTGCCTGTCCTGACCTCGTGTTTGTTTTACAGAATTGCACAAACTCTACTTGCACTGGCCTCTGACTGTTTACCAACCACTAATATTGCCTCCATGGGTCAGCTGCCAACTACCCCAGAACTAGTGTTGAGCGAATTGAAGCATCTAAAGTGGAACTCGATCTGAATTTCAGGAAAAATTTGATTCACCGTGAAGCCAAATTTCCTTCTTCATGATAACTAATCTATTTTTCCTGAAATGGCGGTAAAAAAAAAAAAAATGCTTACCTCACACCTCATCCATTTGCACATGAAGAGGCATTGATGGCCAGTTTGGCTGCAGAAACCGAAAAAAATCGCCATGCTCACACACTGGCCAGGGTGATGATGTGTATTCAATCAAGATGACTGCGATGGTCTCTACACGAGCAAATTGATAAGGTGAGTATATTTTTATTTTTACCCTGATTAACTCCTGAAAGGCTTAAATTTTAGCTTCAGATGCTGCGATCAGCAATCCACTCAGCATCTCAGGGGTTCAATGATGGGAGGGCAGCATGATCACCGTTCTCCATCTGCCCCTATATACAAAGGAATGCAGTTCGCAATGAAGTAATTTGTCACAAATCAAATTTCTTTGTGAAATTCAGTGAATTAGCCGGATCAAATTTTTCTAATCAGGATTATTCCAAGAGGTGGCAGACCAGTTGGTCACCTACAGAGAAAGCTAGATCCCTATATAGGAGTTAAAGGATGAAAACTAGGGGATCACCAGAATAATGTCTTTAAAGGGGTTGTGTCATCTCAGACAATGGGGGCATATCGCTAGGATATGCCTCCATTATTTGATAGGTGCAGGTCGGCAAAGTCCCAGAGGGCACAAAGCACATGCATGACTGCCCCCTATTCATTTCTATGGGGCCGCCGAAAATAGCTGAACCCCTTGCTCGACTATTTCCGCTGCCCCCAAAGAAATGAATGGGAGCAGGGCCGCGCAAGAGCAGTGTGTTCCAATTCATTTCTATGGGGATTCCAAAAATAGCCGAGCACGCTACTCTGCTATTTTTGGTGGGCAAATAGAAAGGATTGGTCTTGGCTGGACCTGGAACTGATGGCCACCACTTTACTGGCCTTATGTTAGAATTTGTTTTAGACCTTCCTCTGGATAGGTCATTACTAGAGATGAGCGAGAACTAAAATGCTCGGGTGCTCGTTATTCGAGACAAACTTTTCCCGATGCTTGGATGCTCGTTTCGAGTAACGAACCCCATTGAAGTCATTGGGAGACTCGAGCATTTTTTGAAGAGTACCAAAGCTCTGCCTAGGGAAGGCTGGGTGAAAACCTGGAAACATCAGAAAATGATGGAAACACCACGGAAATGGACAGGAAACAGCAGGGGCAGCATGCATGGATGCCTTTGAGGCTGCCTAATCCCACCATTACCCCAAATTCTCCTGCAACAGCCTGGTGGTTACCCTCATGGCAATTGTGCTCACCCAGACCAAGAAAGGCGAGGCACATGCCCATCACATGTTAGGGAAGCACCCAACTAGGTGCAACGAAGGTCCATCACCCATGCCCATGCTGGCACTGCTCTCCTATCCCCAGCCACACGATGCAGGCATAAGCCTGACACAGCATGGCGGTGACACCACCAAGTGACCAAGTTAGATGAGGTAGCAGGTGAGCCACCCAAAAATTTAGCCAGACGCAGCATGGCGGTGACAACAGAGTGACCGAGTTAGACTGAGGTAGCAGGAGGTGAAGCACGGATGGTAATTCGAAGGAGGAGGAGGAGGGGTTGGAGGAAGAAGCATAGTAAGTCTGAGAAACCGTGACCGAGGTAGGCCCCGCAATCCTCCAAGTGGGCAGTACATGAGCGGCCCCAGGGTCAAACTCGGTCAGAGTGACCGAGCTACACGACGGTAGCAGGTAGAGCACATAAAAAATTTAGCGTGGCCCTGTATGTGGACGTTGCTGGCAGTTGCTGTGGCTGTTGGTGGTAAAGTGGTGAGCATAGCTGCTTCCCAAGCAGTTGACCCGGGTTCGATTCCCGTCTATCGCATTATGTGGCCCTGCGGAAAAATTGATTGGAGAGAGGGCCTGTAGGTGTCCCTCCGGAAAAATTGTTTAGAGAGAGGGCCTGTAGGTGGACCTCCGGAAAAATTGTTTGGAGAGAGGGCCTGTATGGGGCCCTCCGGAAAAACTGTTTAGAGAGAGGGCCTGTAGGTGGACCTCCGTAAAAATTGTTTAGAGAGAGGGCCTGTAGGTGGACCTCCGGAAAAATTGTTTAGAGAGAGGGCCTGTAGGTGGACCTCTGGAAAAATTGTTTAGAGAGAGGGCCTGTAGGTGGACCTCCGGAAAAATAGTTTAGAGAGAGGGCCTGTAGGTGGCCCTCTGGAAAAATTGTGGTAAAAGAGTGCCAGTTGGACCTCTAAAAAATTGTGTTTTTTGGGTCAGCGTTAGGCAAAGACAACAAGGAGGAGTAGTAGGAATAGAGAAGAGGAATAGGATACATAAGTAATGTTAATCTTTAGCTGCTTTCCCCCGGAGGAGATTTGAATTCCGGTGAAATCCAGGCTTTGTTCATTTTAATAAGCGTCAGCCTGTCAACGCTGTCAGTTGACAGGCGTGTACGCTTATCGGTGATGACGCCACCAGCTGCACTGAATACCCGCTCTGACAACACGCTAGCGGCAGGGCAGGCCAGCACCTCCAAGGCGTACAGCGCCAGTTCAGGCCACATGTCCAGCTTTGAAACCCAGTAGTTGTATGGAGCAGAGTGATCGGTCTGGACGTTGGTATGGTCAGCTAGGTACTCCCTCACCATCTTTCTGTAAAGCTCACCCCTACTCTGCCTAGACTGGGGACAGGTGACAGTGTCTTGCTGGGGTGACATAAAACTGGCAAAGGCCTTGGAGAGCGTTCCCCTGCCAGTGCTGGACAAGCTGCCTGCTCGCCTCCTCTCCCCCGCTACTTGGCCCACAGAACCATGCCCTCTGCCGCTAGCGGCGTCAGATGGGAAGGATTGTTTCAGCTTGTGCACCAGGGCCTGTTGATATTGATTCACTCTCATACTCCTTTCCTCTACAAGGATGAGAGTGGAAAGGTTCTGCTTGTACCGTGGGTCCAGGAGAGTGAACACCCAGTAATCGGTGTTTGAAAAAATGCTTCTAATGCGAGGGTCACTGAATAGGCAGCCTAGCATGAAGTCTGCCATGTGCACCAGAGTCCCAACACGCAAGAATTCCCTCCCCTCACTGGCTTGACTCTCCATTTTCTCCTCCTCCTTTTCCTCCTCCAAGTCCTCCTCTTCAGCCCATACACGCTCAAGAGTTAAGAAGGACTGAGCACTGGAACCCTCTGTCTTGCCGACATTCTCCTCCTATTCCTCCTCATCCCCATCCCCCTCCTCCGATACGCACTGAGAAACAGACCGGAGGGTGCTCTGGCTATCAAGTGACGTATCTTCCTTCACGGTCTCTTGTGACAAGTGCAAAGCATCCGACTTCATGCTGAGCAGTGAGTTTTTCAACAGGCAAAGCAGCGGGATGGTGAGGCTGATAATGGCGGCATTTCCGCTGACCTTCTGTGTTGACTCCTCAAAGTTGCTCAACACCTGGCAGATATCAGACATCCACGTCCACTCCTCATTGTAGACTTGAGGAATCTGACTGACCTGACTACCAGTTCTGGTGGAAGTTGACATCTGGCAGTCTACAATCGCTCTGCGCTGCTGGTAAACTCTGGATAACATGTTTAATGTCGAATTCCATCTCGTGGGCACGTCGCACAACAGTCGGTGAGCGGGCAGTTGTAGGCGGCGCTGCGCTGCCCTGAGAGTGGCAGCATCTGTGGTCGACTTGTGGAAATGCGCACAGATGCGGCGCACCTTGGTGAGCAAATCAGACAAATTGGGGTATGTCTTGAGGAACCGCTGAACTATGAGATTGAACACGTGGGTCAGGCATGGCACATGTGTCAGTCTGCCGAGTTGCAGAGCCGCCACCAGGTTATGCCCTTTGTCACACACAACCATGCCTGGCTTGAGGTTCAGCGGTGCCAGCCACAGATCGGTCTGCGCCGTGATGCCCTGTAACAGCTCTTGGGCGGTGTGCCTTTTGTCACCTAAGCTCAGCAGTTTGAGCACCGCCTGCTGGTGCTTACCCACGGCACTGCTGCTGCGCCTAGAGCTACCGAATGAAGGCGCCGTGCCCACGGATGGTAATTCGGAGGAGGAGGTGGAGGAGGAGGAGGGATCGGAGGAGGAGGCATAATACGTCTGAGAGACCATGACCGAGGTAGGCCCCGCAATTCTCGGTGTGGGCAGTACATGAGCGGCTCCAGGGTCAGACTCGGTCCCAGCCTCCACCAAGTTAACCCAATGTGCCGTCAGTGATATATAGTGTCCCTGCCCGGCAGCACTTGTCCACGTGTCCGTGGTTAGGTGGACCTTCTCAAAAACAGCGTTGGTCAGGGCACGGATGATGTTCTGTGACACATTGGTGGACGCTGTGGAGGATCGTGGAGGCGAAGGTGTGGTTTTCCGGCGGGAGGCGTGGGCAGGGGGTTGACTAGCAGAGGCAGCGAGTGACACAGGGGAAGGAGCAGTGGTGGGACCCGCAGGAGGTGAACGGCCTTGGTTCCATTGAGTGGGGTGTTTAGCACTCATATGCCTGCGCATGCTGGTGGTGGTTAGGCTAGTATTGGTGGCACCCCTGCTGATCCTGGTGTGGCACAGGTTGCACACCACAGTACTTCGGTCATCTTCACTTTCTTTAAAGAACCTCCAGACTTGCGAACATCTAGACCTCGCCACGGGAGCTTCACTACGTGAAACAGATGCTGCTGATGCACCAGCTCTGGCCCTGCTTCTCCCTCTGGCCACACCACTGCCTCTTCCAACCTATTCTGGTGCAGCACTCGCCTCCACCTCAGAAGCACTGTCTTCACTTGGCTTATCAACCCAGCTTGGGTCAGTTACCTCATCATCCTCCGATTCCTCAGTCTGCTCCCCCCTCGGACTTCCTGCCCTGACAACAACTTCACCACTGTCTGACAACCGTGTCTCCTCATCGTCCGACACCTCTTTACAAACTTCTTCCACTAAGTCAACAATGTCATCATTATCACCCACAGACTGCGACAGTTGGAAAACTTGGGCATCGGGAAAGAGGTCAGCAGCAACCTGAGAAGTGGTTTGTGACTCTGGGAAGGGTCCAGAAAACAGTTCCACAGAGTATGCTGGATCGCATTCCAAATTTTCCTGGGAGTGGGCAGACTGGGGGGAAGGAGGTTGAGGTGGAGGAGCCAGAGGAGTGCTCCCTTGGGTAACGTGGGTGGACTGTGTGGAAGACTGACTGGTGGACAAATTACTTGAAACATTGTCCGCAATCCACAACATCACCTGTTCGCACTGTTGTGGTTTCCACAGTCCTCTACCACGTGTCCCTGTAAGTTGAGACATGAAGCTAGGGAGTGTAGCTCTGCGGCGTTCCCCTGCTCCCTCATCAGCAGGTACTGTCTCACCCTGCCCAGGACCACGGCCTCTGCCCCCTGCAGTAATTGAATGCCCACGCCCACGTCCTCGTCCTCAACCTTTAGCCCTGAGGTTCAACATTTTCTGTATATAAGTGTATTATATGTACAAAAAAAAATGGGCCTGCTGTACTGAAACCCACAAACTTGTTCAATCTGAGCAAGTTAATATATAGGTGGATAAGTTAGAGCAAAATTACGTATCTTATTACGTACCGTGCAGTATGGAGCAATTACACGGAAACTATTAGATTAGGCAGACTTGGTCTGCTTAATTGCAACCCAGACAAATGTCGCACAGAGATTTTTGTAATGTAGCTGTATCAGTGAGAGCAAAAGACCTTTTTTAATTAAGTGACGTACAGAATGTGTCACCTGGACAGAAAATACGGATTGTGCTTTGTATATAGGTGGATAAGTTAGAGCTAAATTACGTATGTTATTACGTACCGTGCAGTATGGAGCAATTACACGGAAACTATTAGATTAGGCAGACTTGGTCTGCTTAATTGCAACCCAGACAATTGTCGCACAGAGATTTTTGTAATGTAGCTATATCAGTGAGAGCAAAAGACCTTTTTTAATTAAGTGACGTACAGAATGTGTCACTTGGACAGAAAATACGGATTGTGCTTTGTATATAGGTGGATAAGTTACAGCTAAATTACGTATGTTATTACGTACCGTGCAGTATGGAGCAATTACACGGAAACTATTAGATTAGGCAGACTTGGTCTGCTTAAGTGCAACCCAGACAAATGTCGCACAGAGATTTTTGTAATGTAGCTGTATCAGTGAGAGCAAAAGACCTTTTTTAATTAAGTGACGTACAGAATGTGTCACCTGGACAGAAAATACGGATTGTGCTTAGTATATAGGTGGATAAGTTAGAGCTAAATTACGTATGTTATTACGTACCGTGCAGTATGGAGCAATTACATGGAAACTATTAGATTAGGCAGACTTGGTCTGCTTAATTGCAACCCAGACATATGTCGCACAGAGATTTTTGTAATGTAGCTGTATCAGTGAGAGCAAAAGACCTTTTTTAATTAAGTGACGTACAGAATGTGTCACCTGGACAGAAAATACGGATTGTGCTTAGTATATAGGTGGATAAGTTAGAGCTAAATTACGTATGTTATTACGTACCGTGCAGTATGGAGCAATTACATGGAAACTATTAGATTAGGCAGACTTGGTCTGCTTAATTGCAACCCAGACATATGTCGCACAGAGATTTTTGTAATGTAGCTGTATCAGTGAGAGCAAAAGACGTTTTTTAATTAAGTGACGTACAGAATGTGTCACCTGGACAGAAAATATGGATTGTGCTTTGTATATAGGTGGATAAGTTAGAGCTAAATTACATATGTTATTACGTACCGTGCAGTATGGAGCAATTACACGGAAACTATTAGATTAGGCAGACTTGGTCTGCTTAATTGCAACCCAGACAAATGTCGCACAGAGATTTTTGTAATGTAGCTGTATCAGTGAGAGCAAAATACCTTTTTTAATTACGTGACATACAGAATGTGTCACCTGGACAGAAAATACGGATTGTGCTTTGTATATAGGTGGATAAGTTAGAGCTAAATTACGTATGTTATTATGTACCGTGCAGTATGGAGCAATTACACGGAAACTATTAGATTAGGCAGGTGGTACTCTCACTCTGTTGGGGGTTGCTGCTGAAGAAGATGGAACACATGGAACCTGAGAAGAAAGCTTCTACCCTTCAACCATGATACTATGAACTTTCATAATTACGCATGGACAATAGACTAAGACTTTTTCTTAAACTATTTTTGTAACTAATCAACTTCCACGAAGATCTAAAATAAACTACATTATTCATTTTTTATATAACTTTTGTTGAATCCTGGTAATGAGTCCTCCAGGGGTTCCTTATTCCAAATAACGCATACACTATATTTGGCTAGGAGAACCAGTAGTGATATTTTTCATGGACATTTATTTATTACATTTGGCGAGCCATTGCCATACCGCCATATTTAAGCTTGATGCGTGGGATTCACACACTCAAAAAGAATGTTCAAGCTTGAATAAGTCGGCGAATCTAAGAAGAATCTTCTGAAGGAGGACTACAAGTGCCAGACATACCAAGACGTGCTGATGACAGAAGCCCAACCTTGTATCTACTGAGGTTGTGAGTATGGAAATTATAAGTTCTACTGCTGATAAGAGTAGCTTACAATTTAGGTTTATGCCTAGTGAACAGTTAGATCTGCAGACAATATGGTTTAATTTATATGCAGAATGTGAACAGGAAAACAAGAAGATAGACTGTAAGCGTATGTCAGTCAATAAAGAGAAAGAGAAAATAAGGTATATTGTCCATATGGTGAAAGTCTTTCACAGAGTAGTGTCAGATAGATCCATAGATAATTGTAACAGTGCAGTTCCAACCACAGATGATGTGATCTATGAAGATGCAACAACTGAGGGTGGAATTGGCAATAACAATGATGATTTGAGAACTCAGCAGAATGAGATAAAACAGAATTGTATCATATCTGCTGAAGGTGACCATAACCTTATAGATGAGGAAAGGTCAGTACAACTACAAAAGACATTGCACATTGAAGAGGCCAGTTTACCATTAAAATTGCAGAAGCAATTAATGAAAATATGCAAAGAAATTCCCGCATATGATGCAAACCTCCATGTGTGCAGGAATTCTGATATCTTTGAGAGCCATGCAGATAGATTTGAATTATCGAATGAACACAGGAATCGATTATTTAGATTGTGGCTTCCTGTGAATTTTTCTAGGAGTCTAGCAATGAAACAGGCTGATAATAATGATTCAAATGAGTGGCTTTCTTATAGTGATATTCAAAGGTTAAAAGAGCTGATTTGGTGCACTAGAAGTGACAGCATGCCAACATATGAAATCCTGAAAGAATTGAAAATAGGCAGAAAGGAATCCACATTTGGATTTATGTCCATTAGAGTTGAGCGAATCCTAAAAGATTCGGGGATTCGGAATTCGGCCCGAATTTTTCGCGGGATTCATGGGTTCGGGCCGAATCACGAATCCCATTAAAGTCTATGGGAGACCCGAATATCTTTGCAGGGGCCAAAGGTTCTGCACAGTCAAGTTTGCCCCAACATCTGAAAACCTCAGAAAATGATGGAAACACCTTGGAAATGCATAGGAAACACCAGGGGCAGCATGTAGGGATGCCTCTGAAGCTCCCTAATTGCACCATTTTTTCTAAATCTGGCCAATAGTCTGGTGATGACCCCAAGGCAATTTTCAGGGACACGGTAATGGTGACCCACTTAAAAATGCTGCCTGACAACCTGGCGGTGAACCCCTGATTGTCTGTCTTTCAATAAGATTGCAGTGTAAAGCATGGTGGTGAGCCTCAGTAATAAGATTGCAGTGTAAAGCATGGTGGTGAGCCTCAGTATGACTTTTTAGATGGAGATTGCATGTGGTCACGTACTCCCTGGAACCCCATAGTCACCCCTTCTCTGATGTGCTACCCCAGAACATTCTCTGCCCCAATTCGCAAGACCTTTTGCAGTCTCCGTGTGCTGACAGTGGGGATTTACCAGTGTTGTCTGAGGAGGTGGTGAACAATGGCGAGACACAGGTGTCGGGGGGTGAGGTAGTTGTATGGGAAGCAAGTTACAGTGGGGACTCCTTGGGGGGACTTTCTCATGATGGGACAGATTCAATTGTGTTTAGAAAGGCTGATGGGCTTCCGTCAGCACTGTGTGTATAGAACCCCATGGCCTTTCATAAAAATAGTCTGGTGATGACCCCAAGGCAATTTTCAGGGACATGGTAATGGTGACCCACTTAAAAATGCTGCCTGACAACCTGGCGATGAACCCCTGATTGTCTGTCTTTCAATAAGATTGCAGTGTAAAGCATGGTGGTGAGCCTCAGTATGACTTTTTGGATGGAGATTGCATGTGGTCACGTACTCCCTGGAACCCCATAGTCACCCCTTCTCTGATGTGCTACCCCAGAACATTCTCTGCCCCAATTCGCAAGACCTTTTGCAGTCTCCGTGTGCTGACAGTGGGGATTTACCAGTGTTGTCTGAGGAGGTGGTGGACAATGGCGAGACACAGGTGTCGGGGGGTGAGGTAGTTGTATGGGAAGCAAGTTACAGTGGGGACTCCCTGGGGGGGAGTTTCTCATGATGGGACAGATTCAATTGTGTTTAGAAAGGCTGATGGGCTTCCGTCAGCACTGTTTGTATAGAACCCCATGGCCTTTCATAAAAAATTTGGTTATAAAGCCGCATGACTCCTGAAAAATTATTTTTAGAAAGCTGGATGACTTTCCTGAAAAATTGTTAGTAGAAAGACGGATGACTTTCCTGAAAAATTGTTAGTAGGAAGCCGGATGACTTTCCTGAAAAATTGTTGTATATGCAACTCAGATGAAGAGGAGGAGGAGGAAAGCAAGTAATTTAGGAGGTAGCCTGAGGTGGGGATGAGAACTGGGGGGATATCCATGACCTGTTCATCTTGATGAACGTGAGGATGTCGGCGTTGTCGGTGGACAGGCGCGTCCGTTTGTACGTAATGATACCCCCGGTGGCACTAAAAACCCTTTCAGACAGTACACTTGCAGCAGGGCAGGCAAACACCTCAAGAGCGTACTGCGCAAGTTCTGGCCACCTGTCCAGCTTGGCCAGCCAGTAATTATATGGCATGGAGTTATCGGTCAGGACGTTGGTCTGGTCCGCGACATACTCCCTCACCATCTTGCGGTACTGTTCCGCCCTGCTCTGCCTGCCCTGTGGCTGTGTCGTACTGTCTTGTAGGGGTTTAAGAAACTTGGCAAAAGCATGGAATAGTGTACCCCTGCCCTTGGCGCCTACACTGACTTTCCCCCTCCTCTCCTCTCCAACTTCAGCCACTGCAGTCCGCCCCCTGTTTCTCGACTGGTCTGGAAAGGCCTGTAGCAGTTTCTGAACCAGGGCCTTGTGGTAGAAAGTGACTCGGGTGCTCCTTTCCTCCACGGGTATAAGTTGGGCAAAGTTGTCCTTGTAGCGTGGGTCAAGGAGGGTGTACACCCAATAGTCATTGGTGGACAGTATCCTCTTGACCCGGGGATCACGACAAAGACAGCCAAGCATAAAGTCTGCCATGTGCCCTACTGTGCCAACACGCAAGCCTTCAGCCTCCTCACTTAGCGGACTCTCCATCTCCTCCTCCCCCCCCTTCCTCCGACCCCAATTCATCCTCCTCAGCCCATACCCGCTCAACAGGTAGCATGGAATCACCCCCTGATGCATGGTGGCCAACAGTTTCTTCCTCCTCCTCAGCCTCCTCCTCCTCCTGAGTTTTGCGCTGCGAAACTGACAACAGGGTGCTCTCAATGTCACTGTCTTCCCCCACCTCCTGTGACACTGCTGAATCCTCAGATCTTAGGTTCCTCAAGGAGTTCTGGATGAGGCACAACAGAGG
>ONZH01017759.1:0-37330 GCA_900303285.1 Rhinella marina
AACGCACAGTACAGTTGCCAATTGAAAGGCCTATATATTGTATATTTCAAGGTACAACAGCCGTGTACTAAGTGATCAGACGGTGTGTATGAACACCAGGTTGAGAAATTACTTTGCAAGAGAACGCACAGTACAGTTGCCAATTATAAGGCCTATATATGTATATTTTCAAGGTACACAGCCGTGTACTAAGTGATCAGACGGTGTGTATGAACACCAGGTATGAGAAATTACTTTGCAAGAGAACGCACAGTACAGTTGCCAATTATAAGGCCTATATATTGTAATATTTCAAGGTACACAGCCGTGTACTAAGTGAGCAGACGGTGTGTATGAACACCAGGTATGAGAATTACTTTGCAAGAGAACGCACAGTACAGTTGCCAATTATAAGGCCTATATATTGTATATTTTAAGGTACACAGCCGTGTACTAGTGATCAGACGGTGTGTAATGAACACCAAGGTATGAGAAATTACTTTGCAAGAGAAACGGCACAGTACAGTTGCCAATTATAAGCCCTATATATTGTATATATTTCAAGGTACACAGCCGTGTACTAAGTGATCAGACGGTGTGTATGAACACCAGGTATGAGATAATTACTTTGCAAGAGAACGCACAGACAGTTGCCAATTATAAGGCCTATATATTGTATATTTCAAGGTACACAGCCGTGTACTAAGTGATCAGACGGTGTGTATGAACACCAGGTATGGAGAAATTACTTTGCAAGAGAACGCACAGTACAGTTGCCAATATAAGGCCTATATATTGTATATTCAAGGTACACAGCCGTGTACTAAGTGATCAGACGGTGTGTATGAACACCAGGTATGAGAAATTACTTTGGCAAGAGAACGCACAGTACTAGTTGCCAATTATAAGGCCTATATATTGTATATTTCAAGGTACACAGCCGTGTACTAAGTGATCAGACGGTGTGTATGAACACCAGGTATGAGAAATTACTTTGCAAGAGAACGCACAGTACAGTTGCCCAATTATAAGGCCTATATATTGTATATTTAAGTACACAGGCCGTGTACTAAGTGATCAGACGGTGTGTATGAACACCAGGTATGAGAAATTACTTGCAAGAGAACGCACAGTACAGTTGCCCAATTATAAGGCCTATATATTGTATATTTCAAGTACACAGCCGTGTACTAAGTGATCAGACGGTGTGTATGAACACCAGGTTGAGAAATTATTTTCAAGAGAACGCACAGTACAGTTGCCAATGAAAGCCTATATATTGTATATTCAAGGTACACAGCCGTGTACTAAGTGATCAGACGGTGTGTATGAACACCAGTATGAGAAATTACTTTGCAAGAGAACGCACAGTACAGTTGCCAATTATAAGGCCTATATATGATATTCAAGGTACACAGCCGTGTACTAAGTGATCAGACGGATTGTGTATGAACACCAGGTATGAGAAATTACTTTGCAAAGAGAACGCACAGTACAGTTGCCAATTATAAGGCCTATATATTGTATATTTAAGTACACCAGCCGTGTACTAAGTGATTCAGACGGTGTGTATGAACACCAGGTATGAGAAATTACTTTGCAAGAGAACGCACAGTACAGTTGCCAATTATAAGGCCTAATATATTGTATATTTAAGGTACACAGCCGTGTACTAAAGTGATCAGACGGTGTGTATGAACACCAGGTATGAGAAATTACTTTGCAAGAGAACGCAACAGTACAGTTGCCAATTATAAGGCCTATATATTGTATATTTTCAAGTACACAGCCGTGTACTAAGTGATCAGACGGTGTGTATGAACACCAGGTTTGAGAAATTATTTTCAAGAGAACGCACAGTACAGTTGCCAATTGAAAGGCCTATATATTGTATATTTCAAGTACACAGCCGTGTACTAAGTGATCAGACGGTGTGTATGAACACCAGTATGAGAAATTACTTTGCAAGAGAACGCAAGTACAGTTGCCAATTATAAGGCCTATATATTGTATATTTCAAGGTACACAGCAGTAGTGCCAAATATAGTTTGGTATGTAGCAGAGCACCTAATCACCCACTAATGCCTCTCTCTGTCCCTACTCCAGCAGCTATCCCTGAATACGGCAGCGTTCTCTGTAAAGTGTATCTGTAGTAAGCTATCACTGCTACTGCACTATAGTAGCCCTGATAAGGCTTTTAATCACGCTCCGCCTGTCCAACAGCTAAAACCTGTCTCTCCCTTCTCCAAGCCTCTGTCCTGACCTAAGTTCACGCAGCATATGCGAACGAGCAGGAAGAGCTGAGTTTTTAATATTCGAGGTCACATGGTTTTTCCAGCCAATGCATGTAGACGCCGTTTTCGCGCTGCCAGCGTGCTCAGCGTGCCTGTCATACCCCCCCTGCATGGTGATTGGTGGAAAAAGAGCGCCAGGGAAGGTGGGAGGGGAAATGAATTCTAAGTGCGCCATCGCCGTTATACTCGAAAGAAATCGAGCACGCCGAATATCGTAGTATTCGATCGAATACCAGCTCGATCGAACACTACTCGCTCATCTCTAATTACTATGTATTTTAAAAGTAGAGAAATTGACATTTGGAAATTTGCACATTTTTCTAAATTTTTGGTAAATTTGGTATTTTTTTATAAATAAGAATGAAATATTTTGACTCAAATTTACCACTGTCATGAAGTACAATATGTGACGAGAAAACAATCTCAGAATGGCCTGGATAAGTAAAAGTGCTCTAAAGTTATCACCACATAAAGTGAGACATGTCAGATTTGCTAAAAATGGCCTGGTCCTTAAGGTGAAAAATGGCTGGGTCCTTAAGGTGTTAAAGAGTGTTGCTGCAATAACAGCATTTGTACACCATTTAACCATAATGCATTGGATTACCATGCATTATTAGTGAACATGTTGTACTATAATGACTACATTCCACACTGTGTATTACCACTGAAAATTGTCAATACCAGTATGCAGTGTCTTTGTAGAAGGTGAGACATTTAATGTGGCCATGAGAAAAAACGATTTCTAATCAGCAATTAGCTTGTGTGAAAGCTGAACTCCAACCTGGCCAGTTTGTTGGCAGTGCATTTGCTGTAGTGTATTTACTACACTTACTTGTGGTAACTGTAGCACTGTTCACACACAAATTTAATTCTGTTTTATAGTATTACTACTTCTGACCAGCTGTCTGGTTTAGACTCCTCCTTCTCTTCTGCTCTTTCATCAGTCATCATTAATGGAATGTGTGGCAAGAAAACAACTCTATGATAATTGTGCACTGTTCCATGCCGTCACTAAAATTTAACTGTTCTCTAAAATTTTCCATGTGTCATCAGCCGTAGTTTCTGCCATATACAAATACCCGTTTGACTTAAAAAAATTGTTTAAAAGGTTCTCGTTTTCTAAATGACTGTGACCTTTCCCTGGAATATACCCTGTTCTCTGACCCCATGGACATCTGTCCAGACAGTTTGATAAAAGTGCCTGAAACTGTCGAAATTTTCTCTCAGTGTACTGTCAAGTCCAGCCTCCAATGTTTTCTCAAAGAGGGTTTTCAGTGAGGCATGTGGTGTTGTCACCCAAATAGACAAACTTGTCCTCTGCCAGTGTACAAACCATTACTTTTGTCAAAATGAATCTGGCATACCATAAATCAATGAGAATTTTCACACACCTCTGGCTGAGGCTGATGAATAGACCTGCTATTGCTGATGGTGGCTATTGGTTGCTGACTGTATCATGGCTGCCTTCCTACCATCATGTTCTGTATGCTGTTGCCACTACTGCCATAGCTGCTAATGCTCCCTAGCTGTTCTCCATCCTGCCATCCATTACTTCTACTGCAACTACCATTACCCCATACACAGCCTCAAATACTACCCCAATACAGCCATGCACACATCCACTTGCTATCTTGCCTGTTTCATGCTGTGCTGCTACTGCTGGCTGTACTATAGCTGCCACTATTACCACTGCACACTTTACCCTTTCCACATTCACACTGTACTGTTGCTGCTCCCAAATAAAAAGGATACTTTTTCCAGAACAAGTCAAAGTTTCGTATGACAAATATGTATATAAACAGGGGCAGGGATCTGCCCCCATTAAGGCATAATATTTGGATGCTTGGCCCCAACAAGCCACTGTAATTTTCTCATAACAACATAGGTTTTGAAACACCATCTTCCCCCAATATGGGACAATTTTTGCATGGTTTCTAATATTAAAAAGCGTAACACATGCAATACACAGAATAACTGACAGACCTATATACCTATATACAGATAACACAGGATCCACCATTCACAAAAGGTGATGTCACAGCTTATCAACCCCCTCCTAACCTCTGCACAGATCACAGAGCATGCCTAGAAAGCTCTCCCATTGAAGTCAATGATTCAGCTCCTGTCCATTTTGTCTACGTAATGTAAGGCATATACTTAGATGTTGTTAACCACAGTTCAGGAAAGATAGCAGCCTCCACAATCATGTTCAGGAAACTGAATAAGAAATGTGCAGTCAGAAAATAAAAAAACAGATTAGAAACTATAATTTAGTCTTACCGGTAAATAGCTTTCCAGGAGCCCGACGTGACAGCACACATGGAGGATGTCCTTGTATATCTCTAACGGGACAGGACGCATAGATAGGTTAAAAGCCCCTCCCACCCTGCATATGCCAGTGTTCTTTCTTCACACCGGACCAGCAACTTGTATATATACATAGAAAATGTTATTTTTCTTTTTTTTTTTGGGGGGGGGGGGGGAATTAAGGGTGCTGTCATGTCAGACTCCTGGAAAGCTATTTACCGGTAAGACTAAATAATAGTTTCCAGGATGTCCTCCATGACAGCACACATGGAGCAATACCGGATCACTATTATTAGGGAGGGACTACAGCCTGAAGGACCTTCAGTCCAAAGGCTAAATCCGAAGCTGATGAAAGGTCCAGTCTATAATGTTTACAGAATGTCTGAAAACTGGACCAAGTAGCAGCTTTGCAAATCTGCTCTACCGAAGCGTTGGCTCTCTCCGCCCAAGAGGCAGCCAACGCTCTAGTAGAATGTCCCGTAACCTTAATGGGAGGAACTCTATTTACAGAGGAGTAGGCCTGCTGAATAACAGTTCTAATCCACCTAGCTATCGTGGTCTCAGAAACCTGCTTCCCTATATTCTTTCCTGCAATTTGTACGAATAAAGCTGAATCTTTCCTGAAAGATTGAGTAACTTGTAGATACCGTATCACTGTACGTCTAACATCCAGGGTATGGAACTGCTGTTCCCTAGGATTTTTCGGGTCTGCACAAAAGGAAGGTAGCACTATTTCCTGGTTACGGTGAAAAGTGGAGACTACTTTGGGTAAGAAGGCTGGATCTAACTTCAGGATTACTCTGTCGTCTAAAATCCTCAAATATGGTTCCCTAGAGGACAAAGCCTGCAGCTCTCCTATACGCCTAGCTGTAGTAATGTATAAGGACAAAGAACGGACAGCACCTCCTACAGGTGAGAGTCAGGTGCAAGCTACCTATTGGCTAATTAAATACTAAACAGAGAATGGCAGCAGCACTAGATAAGCCATGACACATAAAATGAACATGAGGTGAATGTGTGAAAAGGTAAAAAAGCATAACTGCTATGTAGTAAGTAATATGGAAGCTCTTAGCGCATATACATGATCATAAATATGTCGGGCTCATCCACCAACGATCAAGGTGGCTTCCAATCGGATGAGTCCTACACTAACACTGACCTGCATCCTACACCGACATATTTATGATCATGTATATGCGCTAAGAGCTTCCATATTACTTACTACATAGCAGTTATGCTTTTTTACCTTTTCACACATTCACCTCATGTTCATTTTATGTGTCATGGCTTATCTAGTGCTGCTGCCATTCTCTGTTTAGTATTTAATTAGCCAATAGGTAGCTTGCACCTGACTCTCACCTGTAGGAGGTGCTGTCCGTTCTTTGTCCTTATGTATATATAGAGGAGGATTGGCCTCCTCTGGGAATTTAGCACTCCTGTTCACACTGGTGCAGCTTCTGACCAGGTATGATGTTCTCCTGATATGGGCCTGCTGGTTTGTGTAGGATGCAGGTCAGTGTTAGTGTAGGACTCATCCGATTGGAAGCCACCTTGATCGTTGGTGGATGAGCCCGACATATTTATGATCATGTATATGCGCTAAGAGCTTCCATATTACTTACTACATAGCAGTTATGCTTTTTTACCTTTTCACACATTCACCTCATGTTCATTTTATGTGTCATGGCTTATCTAGTGTAGCTGTAGTAATGGCTACAAGAAATACAGTTTTTAAAGAAATCATTTTTAATTCACACTCCTCTAAGGGTTCAAAGGGAGGGAAACATAGGAAGTTTAATACCAGAGACAAATCCCAAGGAGAGACTGTACTGCTTACTCTAGGGCGGATTCTAGAAATGGCCCTAGTAAATGATCTTACCCAACAATGCTCTGCCAAGGGAAAATCTAGGAACCAACTTAATGCAGAAATTTGAACTTTGATAGTGCTAGGACATAAGCCCAAGTCAAAGCCCTCCTGAAGGAAATCTAACACTTCCGGAATGGAAGGAAAATCAGACCCCTTATGATGTGCAGCAAACCAGGATCTAAATTTCTTCCAGATCTTACCATAGATGGCAGATGTCACCTTCTTATGGCTCTGCAGTATGGTAGAAATGACATTATCTGATAGCCCCCTAGCTCTTAGCCATCCTTCTTCAGAAACCAGGCAGTCAATTTTAATCTGTGAACCTGTGGATGCCAAAGAGGACCCTGAGATAAGAGGTCGTCTGATGGGGACAGAAAAAATGGATCCTCCAGAGCTAACATACTTAGAATTGGGAACCAACTCTCAATATTAGAGTTGTCAGTTCTGATCTTATCTTTTTTAATACTGTTCTGATTAAAGGAACTGTAGGGAAAGCATATGCCAGACTCATGTTCCAAGGTTGTGAAAGAGCGTCCACTGCTGCTGGCTTGTCCCAGCGGTTTAGAGAAAAGAAAAATGGAAGCTGAGAGTTTTTTTTTTGTGGCGAACAAATCCACCTGAGGAGTTTCCCATTTCCTGCAGAGAAGCTGAAATATTTCTTTCTTTAGACACCATTCCCCCGGCTGAATGGATTGCCTGCTCAGGAAGTCCGCAGTCATATTTGTACTTCCTTTCAGGTGGACTGCTGATATGGAGAGAACGCTCTTCTTCGCCCAAGTGAAAATTCTTTCTGCTAGATGTTGTATACGGGTAAATTTTGAACCCCCTTGAAGCTTTAGAAAGGACACCGTTGTTATATTGTCCGAGAAAACTTGAATATGCTGACCTATTAGCAGATTCTCTGCTCTCAGACCCCAGACCAATTTCCTCCACTGGGACTGGTCTGATGGCCTGAAGACTCAATAGCTTGTTTACATCTGAAAGAATTACAGAATTATGATTGTGTTGAAGAAACTTTGTCACAATCAATCTGTCTGTAGGATGGGCTAAGAATTCTATCTTGTAACTTTCTTCCAACACACGCAGAATCCAGGCGTTCTCAGAGATCTCTCTCCATTGTGGAAGTATGAATTTTAGTCTTCCTCCCACCGGGAGATAGTCATTGTTTTTGTTGGGAAGAGCTGGGATTAAGGAGAAAACCGCTCCCTTTCCCCCCTTTTTGATAGCTCCATCGTCCCGACTTACCCTTGCCTTTGAAAGGCTGAAAGGTAAATCGGGAACCTGGAGATTTTTTGTTTTTGTCCTCAGGAAAACCTTTCTTCCTATCCGAGGCCTTCTCCTGAATGGAATCAAGGACCGGACCAAATACATAAGTACCTGGAAATGGTATATTACACAATTTATTCTTAGATAGAATATCACTAGCCCAGGTTTTCAGCCACAAAGCTCTTCTAGCGGCATTGGACAGTGAACTACTTCTGGCCGCAAACCTAATGGACTCTGCGGATGCATCCGAAATAAAAGCTGTAGCCATTTTGAGTAAAGGAACTGACTCCAAAATCTCTTCTCTAGGAGTTTTCATTTTTAAATGGTTTTCAAGCTGCACTAGCCACAAAAAGAGAGAACGAGATACAGAAGTAGCAGCAATGTTGGTATTGATCAATACAGAAGACACTTCCCAATTTTTCTTCAGTAAGCCATCAATCTTCCTGTCCGTCGCATCTTTAAGTTGTGATGAATCTTCAAAAGGAAGCGTGTTTTTTTAATCACCTTAGCAATAGGAATATCTATTTTGGGAGTATCAACCCATAATTTAGTGTCTTCTGTATCAAAAGCCAAACGGCTCTTAAATTCACGGGGTATAAACAACCTCTTCTCAGCCTCTTCCCACTCCTCTTGTGTCAGTGCTTTCAGATTCTCATTAACAGGAAATAATGATTTTCTTTTCGCTTTTAGACACTCGAACATTTCGTCCTGAACCGAACGGGGCTGAGCAATTTCTTCTACCTCCATAGTCTAATAGCAGAAATAAGTACGTCTAAGTCCTCAGATGAGAAAGAATTTCTTTCCCTCGTCTCTACAATCTCCAATATTCTATTCTTCCTCTTCAATTTCTCCTTCTGATCTTATAAGGCTCTCTGACTCTTCCTCCGAATCGGAATCAATATCACATCTGGGTCTCTTAGCCAGCGGTTGTGGCCCAGCTCTAGGTAACATTTTCATAACGGATGACTGAACTTCATCTTTTATAATTTTTGTGGTTTAAGATAACAAAGACGGCTGTTCTTCTTTAATAACTTTATCAATGCCTGATTGGAGTCAGGAAGGAATTTTTTTCCCTAAAGTGGGGAAAATTGGCTTCTACCTCACAGGGTTTTTTTGCCTTCCAACTTGTAGGAAAACAGGCCGAACTGGATGGACAGATGTCTTTTTTCGGCCTTATGAACTATAAGGTAGCACAACATCTGACTCTTTTTTTGGACTCAGAAGTCTTGTGCCAAGCCTCCTTATCATCCTGAAATCATAATAAAAAGAACCACTATAGTAACAGCCACAAGAGTCACTTAAGAGTTAGCAAGTGCTAGCCAAGCCCTGCAGTAAAGAGGGAAGGAGAGGCAGAACCCCCTAGGGCTCTATCCAACTTCTTTTCCGCACACATGAAACCTCTCTGTAGCCCGTCCGAGAGGGACAGGAAGAACACTGACATATGCAGGGTGGGAGGGGCTTTTAACCTCTCTGTGCTTCCTGTCCCATTAGAGATATACAAGGACATCCTCCATGTGTGCTGTCATGGAGGACGTCCTGGAAAAAAGGATATGTGTCATTTTCTGATTTTAACTTGCAGTAAAAATATAGGTGACACATTCCCTTAAAGTATATCACATAATGCATAGATCATACACAGCTCAGGCTGTGTTCATATACCATTTTTGGCCCTCATTTAATCTATATACATGACATAATCATTAAACGGATACCAAAGACGGATAGGATACAGTGTCACCCATCACCATAGGGCTCCATTGTAAAAAATATATGTTTCTTTGCTGGCCTATGCAGGGTGGTAAAGTGTAATGTACTATGCTTTTACAATGTATCATTTTTTTCCTCTACTCCAATGTTAAATGTGGGAAAATGGGATGTGAATATATAATTACATTAGCAAACAAAGTCACACCATTAAAACCATAAAAAACCTTTGGTGACTATGTGAAGCATCACAAATATGGCTAATAAAGTTACTTTATCACGGGTCAAACCCATCAGGCTCAGATGAATTAGAAAGTGCCACAGGTACATAAAGAAAGGGGCGCATTTATTAAGCCTGCATTTTAGACGCTGGTCTTAATAAAGCCCCATAGCTGGTGGTGGTTCTGCCAAAGTTATGAAGAAGCGCCGGCCTCTCCATAACTTTGGCGCATCTAGCACCAGTTCTAAATGTATGACAGCTTCTAAGGTGTGGTGCCGCCATCTGCGCCTTAGTAAATTAGGCACATCTTACACAATTTTACAGAAATCAAGACGTATGGGAACGCCAGTCTTAATAAATGTCCCCTGCTGAGTGCAAAAAAAATTCAACAAAATGGGTCATCATTGGTTGACTATGTTCTGTTTCAATACCATATAAATATCATGGCATTGCCTTTCATCTTGGAATATTCCTTAATTCCAAGCTATTCAGATAACCCATGAAAATAATCTTAACATTAAGGTATCACTGCAAGGTTATTAATATAACACCTGTTACAGTAAGGATTCTACGGTTTTATAGCTCTCTTCAATGTTAAAGGGCTTGTTAAATAGAAAGTTAAAGGTTATGTACACCTTCATGGGCATTTTTATACGATTGCCTTTTACTCATTTGGGGATAAAAATCATTTTTTCAATAGGTCTTTATTACAAATATTGAGCCATTCTGCCACAAGGTTTTAACTGTTTTTATAGCTGTATGCATCCTACGTTCACTTTGTGCCCATATCTCTAAATTACTAAAAGGTCGTAAACACTTATTTAAGCCACATTCTTATCAGTAAGATAAGGATTGAGCTTTAATGAGTGTTTATAAGGTCTGATAGCAGAGATAAGAAGCCTGCCATCGCTCTGCCTAACGGAGCAGAGAAAAAATACAAATCCTGCTAGTAGAGCATCTTAACTCTGGACAGAGAAAATTACTCCATATTTTTGATAAAGACTAATTGAAAAAATATTTTTTCATAATAAGTCATAATGAGTATAATGTACTAATTTACAAAAAATTGCCCCAAAGGTGTACAAAAATTCAGACAGCATAACATATCAAAAGAAGTGATACCTCTTTATGTTATGTGTTTGATTTCCTGGTTGCAGAAGCTACTTTCCATACCTACCATATCACCCTTGTAGTCAGTCACTGGATTCAGCAGTCATGTCTTGTATACTTCTGAGGTCAGTAACTGGCTCATAGTAACATGTGTGCGATGAACATCATCTCTGCGTCCAGGAAGAGGACATCAGCGCTGCAGGATTCTGAAAATAACAGAGGAGAAAATTGTAAGTATCACATCTTTTGTCATTTTATCACTTGTACAGTTGCTGCCTGAATTTTTTTAAAACTTTGACAACCCTTTTCTATATTGCAAGAGTACTCAACCTTTTGGGACAGGGACTGACTAAAATGGTGACAATCAATTTACAGCAATATGGAATATATTGAAGTTTTAGAGGCTTCAGCAATCTAAATGTATACAATGTTTGGCGTTTTCCTTTATTAAAACTATCCAGTACCTAAACTGGCATTTCTCTAATTTCCATTAAAGTATATTTGGGCAGTGTAACAACATAAAGCCCCATTCACATGACTGCATTTTTGCAGATCGTATGGGGACCCATTCATTTCAATGGCGGTCGCAAAAAATGTGGACAGCACACCATGTGCTGCCCGCTTCTGTATGTCCGTTCTGCAGCCCTGCAAAAACAAAAAAACAAAACACAGAACACGTCCTATTCTTGGCCATTTTGCGGACAAGATTAGGCATTGTTAAAATGGGTCCGCAGATAAATGGATGCAACAGGGGCATCACACAAACGTCACCGGTATTTTTTGCAGATCCGCAAAATATATATGGTTGTGTGAATGCACTCTAACTGTACACTGTGAGCTGTAAATAAATAAACAATTACATGTGGGCTTTAATATAAAACAACCGTGCTACCAGTTTGTTCATGTAACAGAAGGTATTCTTTGAGGAGTCTTCTACATTTAGCAAACTGCTGTTCTCAACTATTAAAAAATGCCGTTGCAGCACAAGCCTTCTGTTACCATCCTCAATGTCAAAGATTCCCCAGCTTCCTCCATAAGCCCTTGCCCTGCATGTTCTTTATTTTAGATGACCTGGACAGATATTCCTAGTTACAAAGAGCCAAGTGCTGATGTGGGTTTAAAAGAAATCCCCACAGTTTTCATCCCCTGCTCTTGATTATGAGTGACAATTCTATACCCATTATCACTGCTGATACTGAGTTATGTTTTTAGTAGGGGTTTGAGGGAGTTAACCTGTGTTTCCCCTATAGTACACGAGCCGTATTGAATATGCTCAAAACTATTTCCGATATGAAAACGCAAGTGATCTCTGGCCTCTTTCCCCTCCATTGGATTTGTTATTGATTTTGTTCTTTGTTTGGCACCAGCTAGGTTTTCTAATTAAACAGTGGCCTTAATTAGTGCACAAAGTACAGAGCATGGATCTTGATTATTAAGTCTGGCCTGTGGGACAATGAGCTGGGGATTGGCAAGTCCAAATTAAACAGAATCATAAAACTAAATGACCTTACCCCAAGTCCCTTTTGTTAAACATGGGCAATATATTCTGGCTTATTAATTGCTACAAAGTTAGAGATAGCTCAGCAAGATGAGCTCTAGAAAATATTTCTCCTCAGCTGTGTCATCCTCTAAAACATGCCGACAGAAAAGAGGAGACCATGAATATAAAGAATAAAAGAGTTAATACAGTCTTATATTAAGCACCATTATATTAGACTACAAACTGAAGAAGTGTATCACCTAAAGAAGCTGCACTTTTTAAGTACGAGAACAGATTTACTAAACTAAATGTGCTGGAATTCTTTCTTAACTACTACATTTGTTATGTGTCTTAGTCCTTTTTTTAGTTTCACTACATAGTTTTGAAGTGTCTAGAAAGGGGGCATGACTTAGAAAAAAATGTGCTTGCCTTAAACTGCACCAAATTGACACAAAATTTTGGTGTAAAATATTGGTAAGCCAACCAAAAATTTGATGCAATAAAAGTGTGTAATCTTTCTTTTTTTTTTTAAACCATAAGTTTTTATTTATTTTTTCCAATATATTAATACAAACATAATTATCATTATGATTTTACATAAGGGTATCATTTGACACAACATTCACTAAGAATACCATCTGTTTCCTTATGTATTTGCATAGTACATCAGTGTACAAAGTAAAATGAAATAAAACTAGAATAAAACAATATAAAGAATACAACAATAACCCCAACCCCATCTCTACATCTCATAAGTCTGGCACTTCAACATCCCATGAACTGACCCAATTGTATTTATTAGGTACAAGAACATAAGCCATCTAGAGTCTAGTTATACCAATTATGACAACTATTTGTTATCTATTTGAGAAATATTCAGTTGGCGCCAAGGATCAGAAGGTTTCAACTTGGCAAACCACTCTGTACCAAGGCAAGATTGTACAATAATTTTAATCATTGAGACGTCTAAGAAATCTTCCATGAATCCTCTCCACTTACTGAAAAAGGAAGAGGTCAATGTGGACTTATGTTGTTCTGCCTCTATCTTTTCCAGCGTAAGACATTTGATGGTTTGTGTTATTATTTCAGATGTTGGTGGTGTATTTGATTTGAGCCAATAAAGTAATAGACCTCTCTTAGCTGCTAAAATAGCCACATGCTCTGCCTTTGTGATTTTTGTGTCATCTTTTTTTATGTGGAATAATAATATCTCAGGGTCTAGAGGGATACTTTTATGTCTTTTCAATGATAAGGTAGCCAGAATTGATTTCCAATATATTTAGACCTGTGGGCAACTCCAAATACCGTGTGTAAGATCCGTGTTTCCTGCCCCACACTTAGGACAATGGGTGATTCTATCTGGTTTTCTATTTTCCGGATTTTTTGGGGAATAAAATCCGTAAATAGCTCTATGAATTATTCTAAAGTAAGATTCTCTCCAGACTTCGCTATTAACACACCGTTGCACCCCTTGCCAGCCTTCCAACAGCTGGTCTGGTAGGGTCAGCTGAGGAAAGTCTTTCAACCATGCTCTGAACAAGTCAAGTCTCCTTTTTTGGAGCCTATTTCTCGTAAAACACTATATATACTCGCTAGATTGTTTTTCCTGTTAGGTGGATTTACCAGCAAATCAAAAGGATTAGCTGAAAATTCCTGTCTAAGGTCTTTCACTCTCAGTTTTATAAAAGCCATAAGCTGATGATATGCTAAGAAGTCATGTGCAGTTAGTTGATATGCATTTTGTAGACTCTGAAAGGTATGGAATCCTTTTTGAGCAGGATTCCATAAATTGTCTACTGTCATAATTCCTCTTTTGGCCCAATTTCGGAACTGTTTGTTAAGAGGAAAAGCACGGAATTCTGGGTGTTGCCATATAGGCATCCATTTGGACATAGAAAACGGGAGGTTGTACAATTTCCTCACCGCCTTCCAGGTCGCGATAGTGTCACGTAACAGAACACTACGTTTTATTGAGTTTGGTAATGCTGTATACTTTGTGTGGAGGAGGCTGCTCAAGGCCCAAGGTCTAGCTAATTCTTTCTCTATTGGAAGTACAGAAAAAGATGATGCATCTTTTAACCAATCAATACAATGCCTCATCAAGCTAGCTAGATTGTATAATCTGATGTCCGGCAATCCCACACCCCCTCTGCATTTATGTCTGGAAAGCGTCAACATCGAGATTCTACTTTTTTTTCGCTGCCAAAGGAAATTTCTGAATGAATTGGATAATTGCCGGACATCAGAATGTTTTAAGAGAATTGGCAATATTTGCATAGGATAGAGCAGTTTGCTAAAGCTCATCATTTTCAGTAAATGGCATCTCCCCAAAAACGACAAAGGTAAGTTAGACCATGTTTGAAGTTCAGATATAATCTTCTTAATCAATGGTGGGTAATTTAGACAGTAGATAGATTCAGGAGTTTTTTCCAATGTGAATACCTAAATACCTAATGCTCTTAGGTGCAATCAGGATTGGAAGAGTCTGATCTGCCTGAGTGGAAACACCACCTGTGGATGGAACAGGAGATAGATTCAGGATCTCGCATTTTGATGTGTTTACTTTAAAACCTGACATGGACCCAAATAGACTCAATAGATCAAACAACCGTGGTATATCCTTTTGTGGGTTCTCTAGGAATAAAAGCAAATCGTCTGCGAATAAGGTATGCTTGACAACCATGTTACCTATAGCAATGCCCCGAATATCCGCCGACATGGAGATTGCTCTCGACAATGGTTCCAATGCAATATTAAATAGCAGAGGCGATAGGGGACACCCCTGCCTAGTCCCTTTTTGTAATACAAATGATTGAGATAAAAATCCCGGTAGGGATATCCTAGCTAAAGGAGACGTATAGAGAGACGATAAATAATTTCGAAATTGACCCGAAAAACCCATGTGGTCCAACACCGTATTCAGCCACCCCCAGCTCACATTATCAAAAGCTTTCTCTGCGTCAATAGCTAGGAGAGCTGGGGATGGGTGAAGACCGGGACGCACCTTTATCTCATCCAAAACTGCCAATACCTTGCGAATATTTGACACTGCTGATCTCCCCTGAACAAAACCAACCTGGTGATCCGATATGAGTTTGGGCAAAAAGGCCGTAATCTGTCTGCTAATATTTTTGAAAGATATTTCAAGTCGTTGTCAATTAGAGATATGGGTCGATATGATGACGCCAGTGCACCATCTTTGCCAGGCTTAGGCAATATTTTAATATATGCCGTATTCATATCAGAAGGGATTGGTCTTCCATCTAAAATCTGATTATATAAAGTAACTAGTACTTTAGTTATTTGGGGGGCTAGAATTTTGTAAAACTCATTTGAAAGGCCGTCTGGACCGGGCGCTTTCCCAGACCCTGATTGGCGGATCGCTTTCAATACCTCATCCGTAGTAATGGGTTGATTCAAAGTTAATAGGTCTATCTCATCAACTTTAGGTAGATGAAGAGATTCCAGCCATTGTCTACCATCCCTGTATCCTTCTGTCGGGGCTGTATAAAGAGTTTTATAGAAATCTCTAAGAATCTCTATCTTTTCACCTGGTTTGTGGCATAAGACCCCTTGAGAATTCTTCAGAGAAGACACAATGGCCGTTGGTTTAAAGCCCTTTGCCAGCGACGCTAGTAATTTACCCGATTTGTTACCATATTTGAAAAGCCTGGCCTCCCTCTTAGTACCCTCTAGTTCCTCTTTCTGTCTAACCCATTTGTCATACTCTGACTTACAGTCTAACCATTTAGCTTTTGTTATGGCAGAGGGATTCTGTTGAAAGTCAGTATATGCTCTCCTGAGCTCATCTGTCAGTGTTGTTAGTTTTTTAAGTGTTTTCTTTTTCAGAGTCTTAGTATATGCCAATATGTTACCCCTCATCACTGCTTTCCCTGCTCGCCATACTAATTGAGATTCACTAGACGCTGCATTTAGGTCCCAATATTCTTTCCACCAGAGTTTAAGTTTCTCTGCAAACACTTCATTTGTAGCTAGATCAGAGGGAAATCTCCATAAAAAGTCAGTCCCTTTTGGAATACTATCTGATAAAATAAGGATTATGGGAGAGTGGTCAGAAATAACCATGTCTCCTATTTCTATAGAAGTCATTTTTCTGAGTACCTGCTCTGTGGTTAGAAAATAATCTAATCGTGACCAGGAGTCATGTACTGCAGAAAAGTGAGAAAATTCTCTACCTTCAGGAAAGGAGTGTCTCCAAGCATCTATTAGACCCACCTTTACCGTCATATCATGCAAGTGTGTATCCCTGCTTCTAGGTATTATATGGCGACCTGAAGCGCTACGTCTGTCTTCAGTATGATTCATAACTGCGTTCATGTCTCCAGCAACTATGCGATAGAGAGAAGGATCAGATATTAGTTTATGAGATAAGTTCTGAAAAAACATTGCATTGGCATCATTGGGACCATAGACATTGTAGATATGTAAAGACTCAGTTGGAGATGTCAAACATGCCTGGATCAGTCTGCCTTCTTGATCTTCGGAGGAAGATTCTATTTGGTGTATTAAGTTTTTATGTAATAATATCAGGACCCCCCCTTTGGATCCTTTAGCTGGCGACCCTATGACTCTTCCAACCCATAATTTCTGCATACGGAAAAAATCAGATTTTGCTAAGTGAGTCTCCTGAAGTAAAGCTATGTCGGCTCTAAGCCGTTTAAGATGTCTCAAAACCGTGATACGTTTGTGGGGAGATTTTAGACCTTTGACATTCCATGAAACTATTTTAGTCATAGTATACAAAAACAGTGTAAGTTGTCATACGTCGCTCTAGATAGCGAAGTGAACCAAAATGTTTAGTATCAGACTGAGATGTAGAGGTGAACCAATAAACTACCCAACTTAAGAAGCAGATAAACTCATTGAATAACTTAAGTAAGAACATAATAAGTCCTAGTAAAATCCTTAATATGACTTCTCTTCTTCCCAACATGAATCTATTGATTATTTGCGGTCAAACCTGGGTACAAACACATAGCTCTCTATTGTGATATAACATTTATAGAAAAAATCCGCAGAGGAAAACAAAGAAAAGAAAAGTATGAGTGTGAAGGAAAAGTAGGAGAGACAAAAAGAGGTAAGAGAAAGGGAAAAGAGGGAAGGGGTGGAGGGAATGGAAGGGGGAAGGGTGAGAGAGTATAAGGGAAATATGAGTGGAAAATGAAAAAAATGGAAAAAATTAAAAAAAACAAAAGGGGAAAGGATAAACAGTAGGAAGAGAAAGGTGAAAGGATAAGAGGATTGAGGAATAAAGCGAACGGAGATAAGGGTGTTACAGGGAAGAGGACCCAAGAGGTTAACCCCCATGTCACTCCAATGAAGCTGTTGCGACTAAACGTCCCGAAAGAAGATATAATATGCATAGAACCATATCTTCTGAAGTATACTGTACCAACACGACATGTCTATACAAAAGGTCCCCTTCAAGCTGGATGCTGTTCCCTGGGGCGTTTACGTTGTTCTTTGGGGTCGTGGTTGCCGATGTCTCCCTCATATCGTGGTGTCCCTTCTCCTCGGCCTGAATTGCGGCGTCTCCTTGAATCAAGGTGATGGGGATTCTGCTGGCCTTCCAGGGTTTGATAGATAATATTCTTGGCTTCATGTGCCGATAGGAAAGCCTCTATAGATCCATCCGGGTGATAAATCCGCAGAGTGGCCGGATACATGAGCGCGAATCTGACTTGGTGACGATGTAGGTCTGAACAGAGCGCTGAGAATTCCCTCCTCCTCCTCGTAACTTCAGCCGAAAAGTCCTCAAAAAGCAGCACTTTGTGTGTACGTAAAATCAGAGGATTGTTTTTTTTCTTGTAAGCTCTGAGTATGGCCGCTTTATCGGAGTAATCTAAATAACGCATTATGACCTGTCTGGGCCGTTGGTTTAGCGCAGAGTGTGGCGTCTGCTCCTGTTTGTCCCGGCGAGTGGCGGGAAATGCTGGGCCTATTCTATGCGCTCTTTCAACTTTACAGATAGCAGGTAGGCCTAAGGCTTTAGGTAATTCATGCTCACAGAGAGCGATAAGATCTTGAATAGGGACCGACTCTGGGACTCCCACTAACCTCAGGTTATTTCGCCTGGATCGGTTTTCCAGGTCATCGATTTTCTCTCCCATCTTCTTATTTTCATGAAGTAGATTTAAATAATCGGTTTGCAGTTTAGTGTGCTCATCCTCCAAGGAGCTTATTCTGTCCTCCATCTTGGCAAGGTGGCCTCCTTGTTCAGACAGCTCCTGCCATAAGTAGTCTAGAGACGCTGATACTGTAGTGGAGAGTGATTCTTGCAGATCTGGGAGTATACGAGCTGCCACCTCCAATGCAAGTTGTTTGTAATCCACCTTTATATCTTCAGTGTGAGATTCTCCCTCCAAAGAGTCCTCATCTGGTGGTAAAGAAAGTGACTCCTCAGTAGATGTTATCGGAGCGCAATCCGCCATTGCACTTGCGGTTTTCCCGCCCTTCTGCTGATTTTTCAGTTTCGACTTGCTGCCCATGTTTGTTAGGTACCGATCCATAGGATTCGGCGTCTGGATACCTTCTGTCGGTGTTCCCAGTGCCTAGAGTGGAATGGGCCTGGTAAGATGGGAAGCAGCAGGCAGTTCAGAGCTATGAGCTACGGAGCTCTTTCAAGCACGACCGTTCATGTCGGCCGCGGAACCGGAAGTCGTAATCTTTCTAAAAGATACACCAACTATATCACACAGATTGAGCCACTGTCATAACTTTGGTATATATTTTCCTCCCTGGTCTACTTTCAAGCTGTATAAATTTAGGAGAGTATATTTAAATCTGCCCCTGTTGTGCTTTTTTGCTAATAGCTATTGTTATAAATATTCAAACTTTGTTTTAATGCTGTATGGAGACCCGTCTTCGAACAAGATTAAAATGTATAGGCTCCGGTTAGGCAAATTGAGCTATCACCAAAGTCTTGTGAGACTTCTGTGAATAACTTTGGCCATCGATTTGATTTTTAAACTTTAAAACCCATTTTAAAACATGGATCTGAAGTCGGCTTTGGTACTGGCTAGTACCTTGGAAATGAAGCCAACTTCAGATCCATGTTTTAAAATGGTTTTAAAACTTAAAAATCAAACCCCAAAGTTATTAACTGAAGTCCGAGACTTCAGTGATAACTCACTTCTCCTAGCAGGAGTCCATACATTTGAATGCTGTATGGAGATGAATCGTGTTCGGATCTATGATCCCAACCTCACTTCGCTCAACACTACTAATAATGTCCAACACAGATACAGCAGACTCACAGAACGTGGCATAGCATACTAGAGAAGTCTACCAGTTTGATAGTGTTTTTAAAAAATTAGGAATTGTAGGGTGAAATCTCCATGGATTTATAAAAAATATAATCATAGACAGGTGAGGTTAAGTTTAAGGAATTCTTCACAGTGAACATGCCCAAACTGTCCAGTTGTGGGCTCAAAATGACATGTAGCTATGCAAAACAATATTTACTAATACTGTCATACTTATCACTGTCTAAGAACGAATCACAGTCGTAATGTTAGACAAATTTACTATTCTGGCACATGGACCTTTGTAAATTTAAAATATCGTAATTCCTGCAACAGATTTATGCTAGAATTTTGTTTGTACATCAAAATTGTTGTCTGTGAGCCAAAAAAATGTGTTAGGGTCTATTCACACGTCCTGAAAATGGGTCCGCATCTTGCGGAATGAATGCTGACCCATTCATTTTCAATGGGGCTGCAAAAGATGCAGACAGCACACAGTGTGCCGTCCATATCCGCACTTCCGGTCAGAGGCCCCGCAAAAAAATAGAACATGTCCTATTCTTGTCCGCAGCCATGGACAAGAACAGGCATTTCTATTATAGAGCTGACTATGTGCGGTCCACAAAATGCTTTACAGATTGTGCCAAAAACTGACTCATTTTCATTAGTAAATATGATTTACGAGAATTATAATATGTCTTTCCAAGTTTCCTAGACTGTGTATATTAGGAGGGCCTTAAGTGCTCAATGGCAATTCAATCCCCTCTAAGTCTATCTGAAAAGTTGAATTCGTCGATAGAACTGTGATTGTGGCTTAAACATGTTCTTCCATTTCTCTATATTGAAGCCTATATATTTAGGATGAAAGGCAAATTGAATAAATGGTCCACTACAATATGTGGAATCCCTGCTTATCTTCATTAATTCCTTGTGAAAACAATTGATGGAGTAAAAGCTAAGCCAGACTTTTTTTTCCTCTTTCTACCCAAAAGAGAATGGTTGAGGAAGAGAGGAGGGGCTGGGGTGTTAGTATCTGCATTTTTATTCATATAAGTTGGAGCACCAGTGTGTGAATCCTTACAGCACAGCTTTTGTAACAGCTTGTGTTCTGCACACTCCCCCTTGTCCTTGATTGACAGGATAGACATCACCATGCTGAGGGCAGAGCTTGGTCCTAGCATGTACATATCATATAAACCCCACTGGTGGTCTAAGGATTCAGCCCCGCCCCATGGTGCTCCAATTTGCTCATCTTTATATGAATTAAAATGCAGAAACTTTATCTCTGCAGCTTTTTAACATGCAGACAAAAGAAAGGTATCATCATTATAGCATTGATCATGCTGACAGAGTTTCTAGAGGTAGTCTAAAACACACCTCCTGCCTCATTATTGGTTAAGACTGCTGCTTCCTCCCTCCTCAGATTGACTGCTGGGTATACAGTAGTAACAAGTCTATCAAATAGTCTCCAGGAAGTCAGAGCATGGAAAGCTGATCTCCATTATAGCAGGATATAAACAGCATGAAGGACAGATTACTAAATCGCCAGTGAGAAAAAGAAGATTAGTTAATTGTCACACACAAACCAAAGCAAATGAGTCATAAACTGAGAGCAAACATCAAGGCTGTATAATACCATCTGCAGTACTTTCTATTGGCAAGCATGTAGTTGACAACTATCTAATGTGTATGGCCAGTCTAAGGCACAAGACCTACTGTTTTGTATGAATGTGTGTGGGACTGCTTAAAAATCAGGTGCCTTCAACACAGTGGGGGAGATTAATAAAAGTTTAGATATCCTCTGCGCTGCCACATAATGCACCTAATTTATGATGAGACACACACCTCCTCATATATTAGGCGTCTCCTACAACAGTTCATGTGTCTAAATAGCAATCTATGGCAGCTCAGAGTTGCAGAAGATTTCTGTCTTCATTTTCTCATGAAACTGACGAAAATGAAGATAAATTTGTTACGGCCCCTAGCCACTCGCCCACCCTCAATATGCCCCCTTTTTGAAAAAGTGGCGAGGGTGGCATAGGTGCCACTTGAGACAATATTGTGTCTCATGGGTGCCTGAAACACCACAAACATGAGGTCTGTGACTTTTTTATGCCAAAAAACAGATCCCCAATGTAAATCAGACTTCAGCTGACAGTCCCAAATCAGACCCTCAATGTTAATAAGACCATCACTTAGACCTCAGCTCAGACCCCAATGCGAATGACCCCCAATCAGACCTCAGATAAGAACCCCATATGCCTCTTATCAGCCCCCATATGCCTCTCATCAGCCCCCATTGCCTCTCATCAGCACCCTATGTCTCTCATCATCTCCCCAGACTTCATATCAGCCCCTGTAAGCCTCATATCAGCCCCCATTGCCTCTCATCAGCGCCCATATGCCTCTTACCAGCCCCCAGGCCTCATATCAGCCCCCATATGCCTCTCATATCAGCCCACATATGCCTCTCTTATCAATCCCCATATGCTTCTCTTATCAGTCCCCATATGCCTCTCATATCAGCCCCCATTGCCTCTCAGATCAGGCCCCATACCTCTAAGATCAGGCCCCATGCCTCTCAGATCAGCCCCCATGCCTCTTAGTTTAGCTGCCATGCCTCTCAGGTCAGCCCCAATGCCTCTTAATTCAGTCCCCATACCTCTCAGTTCAGCCCTCATACCTCTCAGTTCAGCCCCCATGCCTCTCAGATAAGCCGCCATGCCTCTCAGTTCAGCCCTCAGCCGCAGAGCATATAAAATAAACCACTTACCTTTTTCTGCTCCCGGACACTGCTGCTTCTTACCGCCCGCGCTTTGTCTTCCTCCTGCTGTCGGCAGTGCTGAGAACTGGCGCGCACAGAGTGAGATCACAGAGCACCCTCACGCTGTATGCAGCCACTGCACACCCAACAGCCGAGGACCAGGAAGCAGTAAGTACAGAGCCTTCACCGCTTCCTGGTCCTTAGGTACTAATGAGTGCTTCCATAATGGAACCGCTCATTAGTATTTGCCCCATAAGAGGCAGGGGCATTTTCCCCCCACTTTTGGGGAAAAAATGTGCCTTATGGAGCCAAAAATACGGT
The DNA here is from genome assembly GCA_900303285.1 of Rhinella marina. Taxonomy (NCBI): domain Eukaryota; kingdom Metazoa; phylum Chordata; class Amphibia; order Anura; family Bufonidae; genus Rhinella; species Rhinella marina. The sequence continues at coordinate 22,578 of ONZH01017759.1, forward strand.
ACATTTCCTCCAGTGTCCTGGAATCAGGGGCATACACAGTTCTCTTAGGGCCGCATAGTGAAACTTAGTATGGGCTGCACATTCTCCCCGGTGAGATCTGACAAATGTATAATTTTTTTAATAAAGTGAAGGAATTTTTTTAATAAAAAAAATAATGCTCTGTTGTGGAACAGATGTTTCATAAATATGGTGCTCATTCTGAACACCATATTCCTCAATGTATTTAGACCAGACAACTGGCATAAATACACTGATAAATATCCCCCATACAGCTCCAAATCCTTTGCTTTCTCTTAATATATTACAAAACTACCTGCCTGTGGCCACCACTAGAAGGCGGGCTCAGTACATAAGAATTTGTAGTTACCATTGCACTCAAAGCAAGCTATAAAATCTCAATGCACTGAGCTCCCCCTATTAGTTGCGTCAGGAAAATGCCATTCATCTACCTGATAGCAATCTTGTGGTTTGCCTTTACAGTAGGTATGCTACTGCCTGGAATACTAACTGGATAAAAGTAATGCTGAAGACCAAATAAAGCTGGATGAATATGGCAATAATTGACATATCCGTACCTAACAAAAAAAGTCTTATGACATACTAAATACCTAATTTTGTTTTAAGGTGGAATTTCCCTTGTTACCATTTTCTACAATCTCTTTTAAAGTATTTTCTAGAGACATATTGTAGATCAGTAATTTAATCTACACTTGTCACAAATAGTAATGTCTATGAGGCCTTTGGGGCGATACAAATCCCATCATGACTTTATACCTAACTGTGACCTTTATTTTGCATCTTAAATACTGATCTTTATAAATATTCAGTTTCAATCTTTAGAGAAGTTAAGACCATACAACTCACATTTAATGTAATTAGTACTCGCAAGATTCAGTTATTCGGTATTCAGAACTAGACAGAAGTCCGTCCTTGGAATTAAATATGTGTAAAGTGAGAATTTCACTGCAACCCTATTCTAATAAATGCAACACAGTTTGATGCTAAGTATTTCATATATTTATATTTGCCCAAAATGTAAATCCACAAAAGAATTCCTTTATCACTGTCTTCATTAATCTTCCTCTCTCTGTGCTACTGTTGTAAAGAAATTCTGCAAATTTTATACATAACATTAAACAGAGTCTGTCACCTCCAAAACAAGTTCCAAAGTAAGCATAACTCCATGTAGAGTAAGGGCCACAAACAGGGGCGTAACTAAAAATGACTGGGCCCCACAGCAAATTTTTGTATGGGGCCTCCCGCCAAACACACACTTCTTGGCAAATCCCTCATCACATGAAAACCCCACTTGTGGCTATTTTGCGCTTTCTTAAAATGTATTTACAGTAATTTTTAGCGTCCATTTTGACAAGTGACACATGACCGCTGCAGCCAATGACTGGCCGCAGTGGTGACGCGTCACCTGTGTGGCACAGGACCCATTTACAAGCTTCATAGGTGACACATCACTGCTGCAACAAGTAATTGGCTTCAGTGGTCTAGTTCCCTGCTGTTTGGGGACCCAGGACCTGCACAGATGGCACACTTACATATGCACACACCCAATGCCAGCCCAGGACTATCCTAGCACCGCTAGTGTGCATATGTAAGAGTGCCAAAGTAAGCACTAGTACACAGCGGAGCAGCAGGGAGGGGAGGCTGCCATGTACCGCGTGCTATAGTACAGGAGGCCGGCAGAGGAAGGAGTGGGCAAAAGAGGGGGCAGCATGCAGTTGCCAGCTAGACATCCCACCCTCTGCCCACTCATTCCTCTGCCAGCCTCCTGTATTATAGCATGCATGCTGTGAAAAATGGAAATGTGAACAAGGCCCAAGATATTATCCCCAATCCAGAAGATAGAGGATAAGTATCTGATTGGTGGGGATCTGACCGCTGGAGAATGAGATCACAGTTCCTTCCTAGCAGTCAGACCCCGACTGATCAGATACCTTTAATACACATATACATATATATATACATACACACACGTACATATATAAACACATACATACATACATATATATATACACAGACACACACCTATGCACATGCATGTATATAGACACACAATATATCTCACAAATATTATATATATATATATATATATATATATATGTAGAGAGATATGAACACATCTCTCTCTCTCTCTCTCTCTCTATATATATATATATATATATATATATATATATATATATATATATACACAGCTATATAGACACACATTAACATGCAAACATGCTTGTATATATACATACACAATATATCAAATACTAGCTAAAGGACCCGGCTTTGCCCGGGTATATTTCATTTATTTCTTTTACTGTTTGTATGTGTGTGTCGTTAAAAGATATCGAGAGTGCCCTTTACAGTGCCTGCCCCTTTAACAGTGACCTCTACAGCGTCCCGCCCCTTTAACAGTGACCTCCACAGCGGCCAGCCCCTTTAACAGTGACCTCTACAGCGACCCGCCCCTTTAACAAAGACCTCTACAGCGGCCCGCCCCTTTAACAGTCACCTCTACAGCGGCCCGCCCCTTTAACAGTGACCTCTACAGCAGCCCGCCCCTTTAACAGTGACCTCTACAGCTGCCCTCCCCTTAAACAGTGACCTCTACAGCAGCCCGCCCCTTTAACAGTGACCTCTACAGCAGCCCGCCCCTTTAACAGTGACCTCTACAGCAGCCCGCCCCTTTAACAGTGATCTCTACAGCAGCCTGCCCCTTCAACAGTGACCTATACAGCAGCCTGCCCCTTTAACAGTGACCTCTACAGCTGCCCACCCCTTTAACAGTGACATCTACAGAAGCCCGCCCCTTTAACTGTGACCTCCACAGCAGCTGAGTGGCCACTGTCTTCACCCCAGAAAGCCAGACCTCACCGGCCATTCCCCCAAACGTGAAACAGCGCCCCCAGTTCCCATGAAGACACATCACTAAACATGAGGTCATGCCCCCACTGGCTCCGTGAACACATGGAGGAGAAGCTGTCTGAGTGTGAGCTACTGAAAGGGTGGGCATCCCTGTGTCTGTCCAGGCACTGCGTCGGACAGAGAACAGGTAGCCAGAAAACTGGACTGTTCAGCCTAAAGCCGGACATCTGGCCACCCTAACATCAGCCTGCCCCTAGGGTGGCCAAAGGTCTTGTTTTAGGCTGGATGGTCTGGCTTTCAGACTCCCTGTCCTCTGTCATGCGCAGGGCCTGGATGGACACAGCAGCAGCACTCTCAGCAGCAGCACTGTGTAGTCTGAGCAATGAGCTGCAGGGAGAAAGTCACCCTCCCCCCACCCCTGCAGCTGACAGAAGGTGATTTTTACCAATATTTTTAATCCCAGTCAAATGCAGCATGGAAGGGGCGTGGCCTGACTGAGTCAGGGGCGTGACTTAGTGGGATCTGGGCGTGGTGCTTTTAAGTCCTTCTTTTGACGGTGGCCAGAATTATAGGTCAATGCCTGATTTAGGAGGAAGGTGGGTAGCAGTGGAAGAAAACATCTTTTATTACTACTGAACAGTAAATATGTAAAATTTACATTATATTGGTAATGATTGATGATGAGTTAGTCTAAAACATAAGTTATAGTTATGGTAACCGGGAATACCCATTTACCATTGTCATCCACAGTGCTCTGCCTCTTTAATGCAGACCTAAAGCAGTGAACTGGCTAGGTTGTCATAGAAACCTGATGTGTGCCTGTGAGCGTCTATCGGCTGATAAGGGTCATGTGACCAGGCTACTATTGGCTAATGCATTTTTTGGGAATATCTCATGAACGGTACCTCCTGGAGAGTTGAAAACTGTTCTAAAACCTTCCCGGACACCTGATGTACATGTGTGCCAAATTTTGTGATTGTAGCTGCAGCGGTGTGGATTCCTTTAGCGGACATACACTCACACACATACACTCAGCTTTATATATTAGATATATGTGTGTAGAAATACACTCACACCTCTCTCTCTTTGTGTGTATATATATACACACATACATACACACACAGAGATTATATATAGACAGACACGTACATATAGAGACACATGCACACACACACATATATACATACAAACATTATATTATACACACATGATATACAAAGAGACAGACAGGCCTATTTCACAAATACTGTACATATATAGATACACTTGTATAGACATACACACAATATACACACATGTGCACATCACACACAATTTACAAAGATGCAATGAACACATTTCACATATAAACCTACTATTTTGCAGGGGAACCATCAGATAAAGCTCCAGCTCATCAGTAGCAGGTACAGGGCAGGCCCAGGGTTCTCAGCAGCTGCAGACATTCTTCCCTCACCCTCCGTCTCGACTCAGCAGTAAGGAGGGAAGTCAGTTGCAGCCGTGGGGGCGGAGCACTGGTTAAGGCAGCACAGTAAAGGTGGTACTAGCAGGCGGCAGCTGCTAAGCTTAGGGAAAATCGAGAACATTAACACAGCTGCAGCCTGTGCCTTCTTCCTGATCTAGTACTGCTTCGGGGCCCCTTCTGAGCTCGGGCCCCGAAGCAACTGCTTCCCCTGCTTCCCTGGTAGCTATGCCAGTGGCCACAAATCATAACTAGACCATTCTTATGAATAGCTGGTCCTCTAATCCTGAGAACCCTGCTTCCTCTTATGTTGTGCAGGTAAGGTCTTCAGTGATATAGATGGAAGCGCTCATTGCTGGAACACCTGGGGACTGCAGTCCTGTCACTCACTGACCGCTCAGCTCCCCCTCACGCGCCTTCTTTCGAGCACTGAATGGTGAAGCAGGAAGCCTGTCCTCCTCCTACTCAGTGCTGCAGAGAGATCTGTGTCTGCAGGGCAGAGCTGGATCTGAGTATCCAGAACGAGACAAGGGCTTTACTACTGTGAAGGGGGCACAATGGGAATTACTACTATGAAGGGGGCACAATTGGCATTACTACTGTAAAGGGGGCACAGTGGACATTATTACTGTAAAGGGGGCATGGTGGGCATTACTTAGGCCTCTTTCACACTAGCCGCAGCACTGATCCGCCGGATCCGTGCTGCCGCAGGGACATGTGTGGTGCCGGAACCGTGCTCCGGCCCCACACATGTCACACAGTACAGACACACATACACAGACATATACACATACAAATACACATACATACTTACATGCTCCCGGCAGGTCTCCACAGCGCAGGAGGAGCAGGACGGCGCGCACATAGGACGATTCCCCACAGCGCCCTCTGCTGGGCGCCGGGTGGAATCGTCCTATGTGTGCGCCGTCCTGCTCCTCCTGCGCTGTGGAGACCTGCTGGGAGCATGTAAGTTTGTATGTGTATATGTCTGTGTATGTTTATGTGTATGTCTGTATGTGTGTATGTGTGCAGGTGACGGATCCGTCATGAACTCCATTGAAAGTCAATGGAGGACAGATCCGTTCACCATTGTGTCACACCAAACGGATCCATTCCCATTGACTTTCGGTTTGCTCTCCAGTCTGAATACGGAACGGAATGCTTTCAGGAGCATTCCATTGTCTTCAGTTCAGTTTTGTCCCTATTGACAATGAATGGGGACAAAACTGAAGCGTTTTATTCCGGTATTGAGCCCCTATGACGGAACTCAATAGTGGAATTATAAAACGCTAGTGTGAAAGTAGCCTTATATGAAGAGGGCACAATGGTAATTATTACTGTGAAGGGGCACAGTGGGCATTACTACTATGAAGGGGGCAGTGAGGGCATTACTACTGTGAAGAGGCACAAAGGGCCTTACTACTATGAAGGAAGCACAGAGGGCATTAGTACTGTGAAGGGGCATAACTGTAACGGGGGCACAGTAAGGGCATAGCTACTCTGAAGAGGTACAGAGTAGGCATAATCACTGTGAAAGGAGCACGAAGAGGGCATTCTACTGTGATGGGGGAATAGATAGGGCATTAATACTGTGAAAGGAGTACAATGAGGGCATAACTACTGTGAAGGGGGCACAATGAAGGGATAAGTACTTCAAAGAGGGGCACAATGTGGGCATAACTACTATGAAGGTTGAACAATGAGGGCATGAATAATGAGAGAGGGGGCACAGTGTGGGCATAACTACCATGAGGGGCACAATGTGAATATTATTAGAGGGCACATATCTGGACTTAAAGGGGTATTCCCATCTCACAAATGTAGTTTGTATAGTTAGATATAGCCATACCAATATTATTACTAATAGAATGTATTTATATAAAATGTACCGTTTAGAAGATTTCCCTATTTGTATATCCATTGTCCCACACACATCAGTCAGGCCATTGCCCCTGGTTACGACCACCACAGCCATGTATAGTGGTGGCTGGCTTGCTCTTGTTCAAACCCGTTCTGAGGTAACTGCTATATTATGAAAGCACATGGCATCAGCATGCGGAGACACATCTTAGGGTTGTAGCATTTTTGTCTGTGCTTCCAAAATGCAGAGAAACGGATCCTGTTCCAAGATTAATTCATCTCTATGCAGCAGGATACGTTTATAAAGTCTGCGTTTTGGACGGATCCTGACCATTGCCTTGTGGACTGGTAGCGTCCGAAACGCAGATGTGAAAGTACCCTTAGATGTGTCTGCACATGTTTATGCAATGTGCGTTCACAATACAGCAGTTACCTCAGAGCGGGTTTGAAAAGGAGCAAGCTGACCACCACTACTACATGGCCACAGTGGCCATAACTAGGGGCAACGGCTTGACATGTGTGTGGGACAATGCCTATACAAATAGGAAAAGTTTCTAAACGGCACATTTTATATAAATACATTCTATTAGTAATAATATTGGTATGGCTATATCTAACTATGCAAACTACATTTGTGAGATGGGAATACCCATACTGTGAGGGGGCTCAACTTTTTAAAGTATTGGAGGGTGCCAGAGAAAGGACCCGGCTCAGGTGCCAAACACTCCACTGGTGATAACTAACCAAGTGTGTGTGTTGAAACTGATTTTGGAATTATTCCAATTTAGACATTTATGGCATATTCACAGGATGGTGGGGGGTTCAACCTCTGAGAATCCTATCTGTGAAATGGGAGTCCCTTGGGTCCTGTTCCTCTCAGAGAAGTTCTCACAATCAGCATTTCTACGACTGTTTCTAAAAGAAAAAGCTGAAAAAAGTGTGAACTGATTTGTACAGTTAACATTTAGAATTTATTACTAGCTTACATTATCCTGGAGTATGGCTCCAAAGGAGGTTCTCTTTATTCCTTCTACCTTGGCCTTCACAGATGAAAGTTGTCCAGCAAGCTTTAACTGGTAATTGTAGATGCTTAGGCTGGGTTTTTCTAGCAGGATTATGTTACCCGTTGAGTGAGTGTCTCTGCAGCATCCTGGCTGATGCAATCTCACACTGCTTTATCCTCTGTTCAAAAAGGTAACCTCCAGTAATCCTCCTACAGTGATCTTTGACATTCACTTTATAGCTGTCTATTAGCTAACTGCCTCTGTCTTTCTGTATATCTCCTATCTATCTATCTATCTATCTATCTATCTTCCTCCTTTCTATCTATCTATCTGTCTCCTATCTATCTATAGACCTCCTACAGAGCGCGCTCCAGAGGGCAGGCCAGATGATGCTGTGTAAGGGCAAAAGTCACATGATGAAGCCCAGAGCTGATGTCATCAGCACACAGGGACCACCCCCAGTACTGAGCAGGAATTCATGGAGAGTGTACCAGAAATAAACTGAAAGTAGAAGCCTGTAGTGCCCATAACTGTATAAAAAGGTGAATAAATGCTTCTTATCCATTCATAAGCACATGGGGAAGTTAATTTAGAAAGTTTATTTAGTGGCAGGTAAACTTTAAAGGCTATGTACACCTAGGGCAATTTTTTTATATAATTTCATTTTACTCATTTGGGGCTAAAAATCATTAAAATGATACAATTAAAAATATTGAGCCATTCTGTCACAAAGGGTTAACAGTTTTTCTAGCTGTGTGTATCCTACTTTCACTTTGTGTCGGTCATCTAATAAACCTTATCTCTAAATTAATAAGAGTTTATGATATGATAAGGATTGAGCTTTAATGAGTGTTTATAAGGTCTGAGAGCAGAGATAAGGAGCCCGTCAGCTCACTGCCTGACGGAGAAGAGAGAAAATTCAGATCCTGCTAGTAGAGCATCTCAGCTCTGAACAGAGAAAGGAACTCCATATTTTTAATAAAGACCAAATGAAAAAAATTTTTTTTAACTCATAATGAGTACAATGCACTAATAAAAAAAATGTCCTTAAAGGTGTACATAGCCGTTAACTTTATTTCATAAGCAGAATCAACAATATAATGAGCAGCACATTGGCTCAGTGGTGCCTTGCATTATTGGGGTCCTAAGTTCGAATCCGACCATGGACAACATCTACATGGAGTTTTTATGTTCTCCCTGTGTTTGTGTTGGTTTCCTCCATGTACTCCGGCTTCCTCCCACACTCCAAAGGCATACTGTCAGGGAACTTAGATTGTGAGCCCCATTGGGGACAGCTTGTTGCTAATGTCTGTAAAGCGCTGCAGAATATAACAGTGTTATATAAGTGCATAACATAAATAATGCATATAGCATATATGAAGGTTAAAATAATAAATTCTCCTACAGTGATCTGACACCTAGAAGTGATAGAATATACACAACAAATTGCAGGCTAAGCCATGGTGTTACATTTGTGGGTAAATATAACTACTGGGTATATTGGTATATTTTGACTCCCCCTCTCCCTCTTCAACTATTTTACGGTATGTCACACTGGACAATTTTCTTCAAATATTGTATCAATGTAATACCTATTTACTCAGTAATGGGCAATGCGCATTAGTTTGATCCATGATGTGTGAACAACTGTATAATGTTGACTACAAAAGACCTTACTTTATGCAGCTGATGTAGGTTTAATGGAATTCAGTGACAAAGAGTTTCCAGTTCTATTCCACATTTGCAAGGAGGAAATGGAAAGTGATTTGCCCAGTGTCAAGCTTTTATGAGGAGTAGCCTTGTATATCTCTAGTTTTCACCGACTTATGAGAATACATAATGTGAAACACAATAACACATCTATTATTCTTGATCAGAATGGAAATGTTTCTTTATGAATCCTCTCTGTGGGTCATGTGTTATATTCAATGGCCACTTTGGAAAATATTATACTATTATTGCCCATATCCGCCTCCGCATACTCTTTTCTTTTTCTCTGCATTTTTTTTCTTCCTTTCATTTTCCTATGTTCTTGCTGCCTTGAAGTATTGTTTCAGGAGGCAAAGCACACACATATTTCATGCTCAGACCTTTCAAAATGGTGGTGACTCTGGTGAGTTTGAAGCTTTGGCAGATGTCATTCCATCTGTCTGCTTATAATCAGCAATTTCATTCACATTGGAAAATCCCAAATGAATTTCTTTAAAGTCGCTCCTTACAGATATTATCTGGGTGTAAACAACATATGGAGGAAAGACATCAACATGGTCTGATGGCAGGGAGACTGCATTGTAGCACACTGTGTCCTAATGTGGAGGATGAGGACTGCAGAAAAGCATGATCATCAAATAAATACCTGCGGAGGCCAGATGTGATGTGATATGCTATTGATGTGATACATTTAGATTTTTAAAGTAATCATGAAAATAAAATTAGGGTTGTCTTTAGAGATGAGCGAATCTATTCACCGCTTCGTACATTCGATACGAATCTTGGAAATTTTCCGCTGCAAAGCGAATCTGGATTTTTTTTAGATTTGCTTTGTTAGATTCGAAAATGTTCTTAAAGATTTCTACGCATTCGCTACTTACTTGTCCAATAAATTGTACGCTAATGTTACGTATAAGTTACTTTATACGCTGATGCGTACGAATTCAGTTAATTAGCGAACTTTTACTGTTCGTTATTTGTGCGGCATAAAGCCCAGGAAGAAAGCGGTCACCTGACCTAGTGGGAAGGGCTTTCTCTGATTGGCTCAGGCTCGGTAAGTCAGTGACACATCAGTTGTGCTGCGACGAGCAGAAGCACTGTCTGTGAAGTTCTGAGAGACAGAGAACTGTTTTGTTAAAATTGGGGTGTAATTGTTCTGGGAATCCATATTGTACATATCAGGGATACTGCAGGGCCAGTGCAGGGCAAGTGCAGGGCCAGTGCAGGGCTAGTAATTAATCAGGCAGGGAGAGAGATAGGGAGAGAGACAGGGAGAGAGGCAAAGACCAGCTGCAGGGCCACAGTCAAGTGAAAAATGTCTGGCATGGAAAAGCAAAAGGGTTCCAGCCAGACCTCAAGCTCCAAAAAAAGGAGATGGTGGCACAGGGCAGCAGTGCCAAAGGACCTGTAGCCAGAGCTTCTACTTCTAACCCACCAAGGTGCAAAATTGTAGTGGAGGAGAAAGTGGATGAGGTAGTGGAGTGGATGGCACACTCATCTCAATCACAGCCGGATGATCTGCTGTCATCCCTTGATACAGTATCATGTAGCCAGGGGTCAGACTCAGAGCTTTCTTCCTGCTCCACCATGCCGCTCCAGCAAAGCCCGTCATTTTCGTATGCAATTTGTACGCTCATGCGTACGTGTTCACATAAGTTGCGTACCTTTAACAACTGTACGTTCGTTATTAATGCGCGAATGTTCACAAAACACCACATAATAAAGTATGATTTGTACGCAGCTTCGCCGAATAGATTCGTATGAGATACAAATCTTATGAAAAGTTTGTCGAACATTCGGTGAAGCGAATTTTGGATGATTCGCTCATCTCTAGTTGTCTTTAAAGTTTAGAGTCACCTTTAGAGCTGAACACTTCTGAAGGCTTCAGAGCACTTTCCAACCCAGCTCAGCAAGATATTACATGAGGTACACATGATGACAATTCTAATGATAGACTTTTTGTTCCCTTTCACCCAATTATGGGTTTAAAGGGGGTCATCCAAGACTAATAAAGATCTCCCAGAGTGGCCGACCCACGGTGGTAATCATATTTAACTAGTCCCCACTGCGGGGTTTGGTTTCTGTTGCTCCCGGGCCAGGTCTTCCTCTTCCTGCATCATTGAAATCAACATTCCTCAATAGGGGGACATGTGACAGCTGCAGCCAATCACAGGCAGCAGCAGTGACCTGCTCCTCTTAAATCATGTGACCAGTTGTTGTGACTCAAAAGTAGCAGGTCACTGTTGTGAGTTGTGATTGGCTGCCCCCCTCCCCCGTCGATAATTGTTGATTTCAGCACTGCAGGTAGAAGAAAAATCAGCTTGAGAGCAACAGACTAAACCCAGTTGCAAGGACCAGGTAAGTATAATCACCACCACGAGTTGGCCACTCTGGGAGGTCTGTATTAGTCTTGGTTAACCCCTTTAAATGTGATTGATTGCAATTACCATTATTAAATACTAAAAATTATCATACCCAAGTTATGGTTCCCATATACATTAACCTAAATGTGTTTGAAAAGGATAATTTTAATGATATTGATCATTTGTAGGGGAAAATAAAAAATGTTTTAGATGACCAATAACACACCTGTCACGCGAGGTCGGCGGCGCGCTCCCTCTGCACGACATCGCCGGACCTCTCCGCCCCCCTAGAGACGAGCAATAGGGAATTGAAGTGCTGGTCTTGTCAGCCAGCACTTCATGAGTTAATTCTCTGTTTGGGTTTAGCCATGTGGTGCTGAACACACCACATGGCTACTTTACATATTGTTTGGACAACTTGCTCCGCCTCAGGTCATGTGATGCTGGCCACATCACATGATCCTGGGCGGGCTATTTAAAGATGGCAACTGCCTCACTCAGATGCCTGTGATTAGTCTTCTGAGATCAGTGCTGTGTGTTGGACCTTGCTGTTGGATTATTGGTATATTGGATTTTGGCTTCGGACTTAGACTACGCTTTTGCGATTCCCCTCGGTATTTGACGTGACCTCCTGTTCTTGACTTGGCTTGCTGACTATTCTGCTATTGTGTTTGTTCTGTCTGTGTTCGTCTTTCCCTGTGTTCCCTTTCCTTCCCTGTGCACGTACTCAGCATAGGGACCGTCTCCAAGTTACGGTTTTGCCGCCTAGGGCATCTACTGTAAGTAGGCAGGGAAAGAGGTGGGGTTCAGACAGGGCACACTATCCCTTGTTTCCCTGTCGTGACAACACCGTTATTGTCTGAAAAAGAAGTCACCCATGTTAAAAAAATGTGTTCAATAGTCACAAGTCAATGAACATTCTTTTTATAGGAGAATGTAACCCCAGAAGGTTCCTAGACAAATCATTAATTCTTTACTCCGTGTCATTAAATATGTATGGCACTATATGTTAAATTTTAATCACTGTAATGGCCAATATGGACTAGAATATGTATGGTTGCATCAGCAGAAGAATCATTTACCAGGCACTCATTCAACTAATGGTTATTCAACAATCTTCTTCTATTTGATGTGTCTGGCCACCTTTACTCATATTAGCACAGGTGTGATTCGCTGCACATAAAGTAAAGCATATATTTAATGTAACCTCATTTTGCACCTACGGTTTCTATGAATGTATGAACACTACATTGGTGGATGATTGCATGAGGCTTTCCTATTTATTTGTAGAGCTCTGAGGATTTTCCATGATTTGATGGTTGTATCTCATACCAAACCAAGTATTTTGTATGCCATCTTATAACTGTATAATGGTACCAACCAAACACCTCAACAGTAATCAAATGGAAGTTCTTCAGTGGGAGCCCAACTACAGATGAATGATAGGAAGAACTATGCCACTATCTAAATGTTTAAACACTAGTTAAGAAACAAATCCTAGTAAAATAGTTAAGGTAGGAGTACAGTACAATTCCATCATAAAAAAATTCCTTTCAAGAGTTAAGCAACATTGAAAGTTGGATAAACCCCCAGTGGCTGAACTTCCTTTTAGTAAACGTCATATTCCTCCAGATAATGGAGACTAAAACAAGGATCTTTACTTTATCATATCGTATCATAAAAAGTCAAATGTGATATTTGTTCAAAAGAAACTACCACCCTAATTGTATGTGTTGCACTACTGATTTGCACTTTATACCAGAGCACGTTTTCTATTCAGTATAAACTTTGTAATGAGGCAAGTAAGTTATATCCTTTCATTATGGGAGTGAAGACATGTTCCTAAGAAGTAGTTATTGAAGTAATTTGAACAACTGGCCCCAATATTCAGGAGGCTGGTTGGAGACCTGTGTCAAAGTATAATAGTAAATAATATTGTTAATCATGGTTGGCCATTGTTGTAGTCCCCTGGACTTCAATGCAATAATATGTTTGCATGCATAAATCATCCTGAGATGCAAAGGTTGTCTTTGTGGGGGTCAATGTTCCCCACTAAACCCAACGTAATGTTGCTCTGTGGAGCCCAGAGACATAAAAATCATCTCAGTGGCCCCAATGCAAAACTCTTAACAGAACCCCCAACTATAATATCAGCATAACAGATAAAAGGTACTGGTTTGCTTGTATGAGGAAGACCTTTTGAGCCCCTTCAGACTCAAGGTCTCAGTGCAGCTGGGGAGGCCAACTGTTTAGAAAGGCCAGGTTACTCTTAATGTGTGACCTTGTTTCCCAAAAATAAAAAAGGTGGGTTTCTCAAGAAAGAGACTGCCCCAGTCTGTCCTGCTTGTGGAACTGTAAAAAAAGAAGTGAGAGCGCCTATGGAGTACAAGCAGATCGGAATAAAAAATATACTGCTTTCTCATTCTTTAAGTAGATTTTAATATTTCATCTAACACTTCATTTGCTGTCACATGAAGATACAGCTTGTGACCAAAGCAGTGCTAATAATATTGATAAACAGACAGATGCTCCACACAAGGCGAGCCCTCCAATTAATGATCTGTGCCTAACGTTCCACACTCTACTTGAATACTGGGTTGCAGCTCCCTATAGTCCCTTTAATAGAAAGATTATTAAGGAATTAGAATTACTTGGCAGAGCATTTTGTTCATTTACATCTGTTCAAATGTAAAGAACTCGAAAGTTGAACCATTTTACTACTTCAGAAATTATTTTTCTGAACCCGTGGCACGCACAAGTTGTACGCTAGAAAAAAAATGATGTAATGGGTTTCCTATACTTAATACTTCCCTTCTTGGACTAGTTTGAAAAAAAATCAGTTCCTTGAAAAATTTGCATTGTAAGGCTTAAAATAATTTTCCTAAGGATTAAGTTACAGCAGTGTTTTTGGCACATCCTAAATCTCCTAAATGCTTGTTATATACTTCAAAGGCAAACTGTTACAGGGAGTATTGTTAGACTTGTGCAAGTGTGCTGATTTGTACTGTTATCAAAGTGCCAGCAGGTTCCAAAGAAAGGAATATGATGGATCCCTGGGGCCTTCTGGGAGACTGAAGGTAGTAGATAGCTCCGCTTCTCTATGCATGCAAACATGCTGCTTCAGAGAAAAAATAGTTTAGGGCCATTTATATCCAGTCAATATATACAGTTATAGAAGAGCTCCCACTGAACCATTTTGCACCATTTCAATAGCCTAAAAACATTACAGTTTTAAGGATAAAACAATACCACAAGCCCATATAATGATAATACAGCATACTGTATGTATAGGCTTCTCTTTCAAGACCTTCATTAGTCAGAAAAAAAGAGCAATTGGACCTCTCTTTCTAGAGGACCCAGGAGTTTCAATGGAAATTATGAAATACATTCCTTTGTCCTGTCGTGGTGGTTCAAGATAATGAATACTTGCTGCTAGGTTCCCACCCTTATTACAGATGATCACTGCTGTCTCTTTAAATCTTCTATACA
>ONZH01017760.1:0-22915 GCA_900303285.1 Rhinella marina
TTAACACTGCATGGCAGTGTTTCACCTGGCACATGTGATATGAAGGAGCGGGGTAACTCGCTGCCCTGATGCTCCAGCAGGCGGACTGCCCGTGGAGTAGAAGTGTATAGTTGTTGGGTGGTCTGCTGCAATCCTGGCTGGAAAGCACATGGAGGTGCCAACAGCAATTGACCGGGTTGCTGGGGGGTTCCTGCCTCGCTGCCACTAAATACATTCAGCCAGTGGGCAGTAAAGGACATGTATTGCCCTGGCCGTAAGCACTGCTCCAGGTGTCCACCGTGACGTGCACCGTGCTGCAGAGAGACAGCTGCAGGGAGCGTCCAATATTGTCAGCCACATGGGAGTAAAGGGCGGGATAGCTTTGTTGGAGAAGTAATGCCGGCTAGGGACTTGCCAGCGTGGCTGAGCGCAAGCCATTAGCTCCCTAAAAGCTGGGCAGTCAACCAGCTGGTATGGCAGAGACTGCACAGCCAGCAACTTTGTCAGGTGACCATTCAGTTTGCGCACTGTCGGATTACTTGTGGTGTAAAACTGCTTCCTGGCCACGCACTCGGCAATGGACGGCTGGCCGAATGAGAGGAGGTGGAGAAATGCACGCACTGGCCGACGATGAGGTGGATGTACTAGATACGCCCCTGGATGCGGGCTGAGCTATGGCCCTGGATGCAGCCTGCCTGACAGAAGGGACCCTGGGAGAAGTAACCAACTCTTTAGTATTAATGGGCTGCTCTAAATTGCCGGCATGACTCCGCTTCAAATGGTTCCACAGAGCAGTGGTCCCAACATTTCTGGCTTTCCCACGGCTCAATTTCTGCTTACACAAATTACACGTGGCCATACTGCTATCCCCCGGCAGAGTGGTAAAATACTTCCACACACCCGACGTGCACCCTCCACAGCTGGCCAGCTGGTAGCCCTTGCACGCTTACACCCTGGTGCCGGCCCCACTATATTTGGGGTCTCGCTAGTTCCCAGGGAAGCACTAGCCCTGGGCCTAACTCGCCTCTGCCCTCTGTTGCTGCCACTACTAGTACCACACTCCTCCTCTGAGCTCAAATCCTCCTCACCAGCCCGATCCGCTTCCCAGGTCCTCCGGTCTAACACATCAGATTCATCATCAGACTCCTCCACAACACATTTTTGGGAATGCAAATTAGGCTGTTCCCCTCCATCGATTCGCTCTTCTCTAATTATATGCAACATTGCCCTTCAAAAAAAAAAAAAAAAGCCCTAATGCATATATGCGAATGGAAAAATAAGGCAGGGAGTGAAAATGAAAATGGAAAAAATGAAAAATTGCCCTGTCGGGGAGGAGTTAATTAGAAAGATTAGGTAGAAAAGGTAGGTAGCAAATTCTGTAATAATCAAAATCCGTCACCAAATTTAGGGGGCCATATACTATCAGACATACGCCATTTTTTGGCGTATATTTGGTGCAGATTGCAGCGCAAAGGTTATTTGCACTACAATCTGCCACTTTTTCCCTCTCACGCCAAATCTACAAAAGGGGGAAGGGGACAGGCCTGTTTTACATGTAGAAAATTATTTAAATTTAAGCCAGCAAGGAAGCTGGCTTACATTTAGACTGGCGGTAGATCCACCAAAGTTATGTAGAGATGTCGGCCGTTCCACCGCCAGCTAAAGGAGCAATCTTAATAGATGACCCCTTAATTTTTTTTTTTGTAAATGAACACCCATCTTTATTTTTTAAATAATTAAAAAAAAAAACTCTTTCTAAGTTTTTACAGTTTTTACAGTGGTTTATAGTAGTTTTTTCCAGCAGCTTTGGCACATATTTTGCTTCAAACACAGCACAATCTACCCTTAAAAAAAAAATAAATCAATTTTACTATTGTTTGTAATGCACTTTACTGCATCCAGGTGCATCAGTGTTTAGTTGAAACTCTTTTACTTGCTGATTCAATTTAGCCACCATTTGTACCTGGGCATTTCAGCACATTTACAGTAACTATATCAATATATCAAATTAATTCAAAGCATTTGTATTGCGTGAATATACAGTGCAGTTATAGTTAACACATTGTACTGCAGTAATTGCATTAACCACTTCAGAAATAAACCCCACTGCTCAGGAAGTTTGTAGTCAATGGGCGGTCGGGTTTACAGTGCCTTGCGAAAGTATTTGGCCACCTAGAACTTTTCAACCTTTTGCCACATTTCAGGCTTCAAACAAAAAGATATAGGCCCTGATTTATCATACCATCACTCCAGAATTCTGGCATCAAAAAGTCACAAAATAGGGCTTTTGCAACTTTTTTGCACTCCCGTGCGCAAAATTTATGCAAAATTATTCAGCCCATTTACTTTCAGTTCAGAAAACTCAATCCAGAAGTTCATTGAGGATCTCTGAATGATCCAATGTTGTCCTAAATGACCAATAATAATCAAGTCACTGTATAAATGCACCTGCTCTGTGATAGTCTCAGAGTTCTGTTTAAAGCACAGAGAGCATCATGAAGACCAAGGAACACACCAGGCAGGTCCGTGATACTGTTGTGAAGAAGTTTAAAGCCGGATTTGGATACCAAAAGATTCCCCAAGCTTTAAACATCCTAAGCTGTGCAAGCGATCATATGAAATGGAAGGAGTATCAGACCACTGCAAATCTACCAAGACCCGGTCGTCCCTCTAAACTTTTATCTCAAACAAGGAGAAGACTGATCAGAGATGCAGCCAAGAGGCCCATGATCACTCTGGATGAACTGCAGAGATCTACAGCTGAGGTGGGAGAGTCAGAGTAGGACAACAATCAGTCGAGCACCTCACAAATCAGGCCTTTATGGAAGAGTGGCAAGAAGAAAGCCATTTCTCAAAGATATCCATAAAAAGTCTTGTTTACAGTTTGCCACAAGCCACCTGGGAGACACACCAAACATGTGGAAGAAGGTGCTCTGGTCAGATGAAACCAAAATTGAACTTTTTGGAATCAATGGAAAACGATATGTTTGGCATAAAAGCAACACAGCTCATCACCCTGAACACACCATCCCCAATGTCAAACACGCTGGTGGCAGCATCATGGTTTGGGCCTGCTTTTCTGCTTAAAATTGATGGAAAGATGGATGGAGCCAAATACAGGACCATTCTGGATGAAAACCTGTTGGAGTCTGCAAAAGACCTGAGACTAGGACGGAGATTTATCTTCCAACAAGACAATGATCCCAAACATAAAGCAAAATCTACAATGGAATGGTTCAAAAATAAACGTATCCAGGTCATAGGATGGCCAAGTCAAAGTCCAGACCTGAATCCAATTGAGAATATGTGGAAAAGAGCTGAAAACTGCTGTTCACAAATGCTCTCCATCCAACCTCAAAGAGCTCAAACTGTTTTGTAAGGAAGAATGGGCAAGAATTTAAGTGTCTAGATGTGCAAAACTGATAGAGACATACCCCAAGCGACTTGCAGCTGTAATCGCAGCAAAAGGTGGCGCCACACAGTATTAATGCAAGGGGGCCGAATCATTTGCATGCCCCATTTTTCAGTTTTATTATTACAAAAAAAGTTTAAATGATCCAATAAATTTCGTTCCACTTCACAATTGTGACCCACTTGTTGTTGATTCTTCACCAAAAATTTAAAATGTTATATCTTTTTGTTTGAAGCCTGAAAATGTGGCAAAAGGTTGAAAAGTTCCAGGGGGCCGAATACTTTCGCAAGGCACTGTATCTCTGAATGGAACGTTTTAGAACGTTCATTAATGGAAAATCTGCAAAAAAAGTGAAATTTTGAAATTTCACCTCCATTTTGCTTTAATTCTTGTGGAATATTTAAAGGGTTAAAAACATTTCTAAAACTAGTTTAGAATAGTTTGAGGGGGGTAGTTTCTTAAATGGGGTCATTTATGGGTGGCTTCTATTATGTGAGCTCCACAAAGGGACTTCAAAACTGAACTGTTCCTTTAAAAAGTTGATTTTGGAAATTATTGAAATTTTCTAAAATTACTTCTTGATTCTAAATCTTCTAATGTCTTAAAAAAATTAAATTATATTACCAAAATGATGCCTACATAAAGTAGACATATGGTGAATGTTAATTAATATAGTTTTTTATGAGGTACCACTATCTGTCTTCAAAGCAGAGAGAATCAAGTTTAGAAAACAGTGAGGTTTTTTTAATAAAGGTAAAACATTTTTAGTCAAATTTACTATTAACATAATGTAAAATGTGTCACAAGAAAACAATCTCTGAATGGCTTGGATAAGTAAAAGCTTTCCAAAGCTATTACCACATAAAGTGACAATATGTCAGATTTGCAAAATTAGGCCTTGTCAGGAAGGGGGCAAATGGCCCAATCTAAAAGTGGTTAATATAGCAGTTTAATTCAACACATTGTATTATGTAAATATACCCTGCAGTTTTAGTGAATGTAAGGCCAAAGTCTCCCAGAAAACAGCCAGGGACAGATTTGCTTTTATTGTGCTTAGATCTGGAACTGATGATGCTGTGGACACTGGCTCAAAACATGCCAGACCTAGGCCAAGCTCGGATGCTGCTGCTAGCTCTGTACGTGTATGGCAGTTTTTCTCCACAGAGCCAGAATACAAAAGTACTGTCATGTGCAAGATCTGCAGGATGAAACAAATATAGGCATCACAGCTCAATTTCAGCACATGAAGTGACGGCATTGGATGCTGTGGGAAAATAGAAATGGCTGCCAGCAATTGTAACAAGAGTGTCCTCTAGAGTTGAGCAAAGTTTTCAAAAATTTGATTTGGTCATTTTGCCAAATTTTTCCCCAAAATTTGCTTCATTCCAAGTTAATTCATCACAAAGTACATTAAATCAGGTCTATCTCAACCTGTAGTTAAACTTTAGGGAGAATATATCCTGATATTCAACACTGTGTAAGGGCTCATGCACACAAATGTATTGCGGCCCACATATGCCGGGTCTGCAATACACAGCCACCGGCCGCGTGCAGCCCGCATCACGGATCACGGACCCATTTACTTCAATGGGTCCGCAATGCGGGGGATGCGGAGCGGAGGCACGGATTGGAACACCACGGAAGCACTACGGTGTGCTTTTGTGGTGTTTCTGGCCGCACCTCCGCACCGCAAAAAAGTAGCTCAAGCACTACTTTTTTGTGGTACGGACCATTGGATGCGGATCGCAGACCCCATTCAAATTAATGGGTCTGCGATCCGAATCCGGTGGCCCCACTGTCAGTTCCCGTACAACGTGGATCGCAAATTACGATCCACAGCACGGGCACTGACTGCACACGCTCGTGTCCATGAGCCCTAATGCAGCAACATGCATAGCTAATATTTTCTACTAGCTATGCATGTGCAGGCCACCAAAATTCCTAACTAACCCCTAGCTAAACTAAATTTTTTAAAAAAGCATACAGCAGTCTTCAGTATAGCAAACAAAAAAACTGTAAGCCTCTGCAAGTACCCCAATGGTCCTTTAGTGGAACAAAATAAGGACATGGAGGCAGCGCCAATAAAGTAGTGGAGAAAAAAAAGATTATTTTAATCCATGTTACGACAGTGAAAATATATGCATTGGAATCCCTTCTGTTAGATATGGAATGTCTGTGGATCACTGTTAGGCTCAGTTCTCACTTCACTTATTTGGTCAGTTATTTTCAGCCCAAAGCAGATGCGGGTCAAACCCACAGAACAGTCCCAGACCTCTTCATGGTAATGAATCAGAGAGTAGGTTTGGCTCCTGAATTTGCCTCACAGTAAGTGATGGGAATAACTGACCAAATAACAAGTGTGAACTCCACCTGACAGGTCAATGTTAGTGGCAGGTCTAATTTATTGGGGTGGACTTAACTATCCATCAGAAGAACATCTCCTGTAGTTTGAGCATAAGCCTTCGCACCATCAGCATTTGATCAGTATTGATAAGGCAAAAACAGGAGTGGGTCCAAAACAAATATAATATGTGATGGAAATATTTGCCTGTCTTCTGTTTTATGTACCCACGCTTTTGGCTTCCAAATCATGATCAAATCCTGATTATTATTATTATTATTATTATTATTATTATTAGTAGTAGTAGTAGTAGTAGTAGTAGTAGTAGTAGTAGTAGTAGTAGTAGTATTATGTTTTAGAAGCCTTAGGAAAAATAAACGGTGATGTCAACATGCCCAAATAGGGACACTAGTGGCCTAGGAACAGACTAGTAAGGGTGGCAATAGCATGAAGAGTCACAATAGTGGCTCCACAACAGACTGGTGATGGTGGCAACAGAATGAAGATTAAAAATAGCGGCCCCAGAACAGACTGGTGAGGGTGGCGACAGCATGAAGAGTCACAATAGTGGCCCTCTAACAGAATGGGGAGGGCTGTCAACAACAGTGGCAGTAGCTGTACAAGATAGTGGTAGATCACAGTAGGGGCAGAGGGCAGCAGAGGCAGCAGGCATGTGGCATGTGGCAGCACATTTCAGTCAGATCATTACTGCCAGAATGATCTAGTCTGTTGTATCAAGCCCTGGTGTCTGGACTTAGTCTCTCCATGTTTGTATTTGTCTTGTTCCCACACCAGGTGCTTATCTGCCTACTTCACATACTCCTTAACCCCTTGACGCTGCAGGTTGTTTTGGCCTTAAGGACCGAGCCAAATTTTTTTAACTCTGACATGCGTCACTTTATGTGGTAATAACTTTTACTTATCCAAGCCATTCTGAGATTGTTTTCTCGTGACACATTGTACTTCATGATAGTGGTAAATTTGAGTCAATATATTTCTCCTTTATTTAAAAAAAATCCCAAATTTACCAAAAATTTGGAAAAATTTACAATTTTCTAAATTTGAATTTCTCTTCTTTTAAGACAGATAGTAATCGCACATAAAATAGATATCAGTCCTTATTCCCCATCTGTCTACTTTATGTTGGCATCATTTTGTAAATGTCATTTTACTTTTTTAGGACGTTAGAAGGCTTAGAAGTTCAGAAGCCATTTTTCAAATTTTCAACATTTCCAAAACCATTTTTTTAAGCACCAGTTCAGTTATAAAGTGATTTTGAGGAGCTTACATAATGGAAACCACCCATTAATCACCCCATTTTAGAAACTACACCCCTCAAATTATTCAAAACGGATGTTACAAACTTTGTTAACCCTTTAGGTGTTCCACAAGAATTAAAGGAAAATGGAGACGAAATTTAAAAAATGTATTTTTTTAGCAATTTTTTCTTGCGAAACAGCAAGGGTTAACAGCAAACTAAACCTCAATATACATTACTCTGATTCTGCAGTTTACAGAAATACCCCATATGTGGTGGTAAACATCTGTATGGGTTTGTGGCAGTGGTCAGAAGGAAAGGAGCGCCATACAAATTTTGGAGGAAGATTTTGCTAGAATGGTTTTTAGGCACCATTTTGTAAATGAGAGACCCTGACGTACCCCTACAGTGGAAACCCTCAAAAAAAATCAATGGCTCCCGTTTGGTTTGCGGGAGCCATTGATTTTTATTTCTTTTGAGTTATTGTCTTATGTGGGGGCTCATTTTTTGCGGGATGAGGTGATGTTTTCATTGGTATCATTTTGGGGTACATAAGACTTTTTGAGCGCTTGGTATTACACTTTTTGTGAGTCAACGTGAAAAAAATAGCAGTTTTGACATCGTATTTTTTTACAGCATTCACCTGAGGGGAAATATAATGTGATATTTTTATAGAGCAGGTTGTTACGGACGTGGTGATACCCAATATGTGTATCAATTTTATTTTTGTTAAGTTTTGCACATTAGATGCATTTTTGAACAGTATAAAATCTTTTTTTTTGTTGCCATTTTCTGAGAGCTATATTTTTTTTATTTTTTGGGCAATTGTCTTAGGTAGGGTCTCTTTTTTTGCGGGACGAGATGATGGTTTGATTGGTAAAATTTTGGGGTAAAAACACCTTTTTGATCGCCTGCTATCACATTTTTTGTGAAAGGAAATGACGGTTTGATTGGTACCATTTTGGGGTAAATACGCCTTTTTGTTCGCCTGCTATTACACTTTTTGTGAGGCAAGGTGACAAAAAATAGCTGTTTTAGCATAGGTTTTTAATTTATTTATTTTTTTACAGTTTTTACCTGAGGGGGGATATAATGTGATATTTTTATAGAGCAGGTTGTTACGGACGCAGCAATATCCAATATGTGTATCATTTTTATTTTTGTTAAATTTTACACATTAGATGCATTTTTGAACAGTATAAAATCTTTTTTTGTGTTGCCATTTTCTGATAGCCATATTTTTTTTATTTTTTGGGCAATTGTCTTAGGTAGGGTCTCTTTTTTTGTGGGACGAGATGATGATTTGATTGGTAAAATTTTGGGGTAAAAACACCTTTTTGATCGCCTGCTATTACACTTTTTGTGAGGCAAGGTGACAAAAAATGGCTGTTTTGGCATAGTTTTTTTTAATTTTCTGCGTTCACCCGGCGGGGTGGATCATGTGATACTTTTATAGAGCTGGTTGATATGGACGCGGTGATACCTAATATGTGGACTTTTCTTTTTTAACTTTTTTTTAAACTATTTTTTTACTTCATTGAAAGGGAAACTTTTTCCAGGCTTGTTCATGTCAAGCCACAGTTTCTTCTTGCATTGCCACGTGTGCATAAACAGACATAATTTTTGGACCCATGTTAAAAACAAGTTACTGCCTCTTCTGACATTATTCTGTGTGTATAAAAACGGGCAAGCATCTGCACCCATTAAAGAGGACCTTTCACTGAAAAATGCAATGCAATCTGAAGGCTCCATGTTATAGAGCAGTAGAAGCTGAGCAGATCGATATATAGTGTTGTGGGGAAATATTCAGTAAAACTTGTAATCTTCACATTTACATCTGCTGCCTTGGGAATACTCATCGGTACAGGAGGTAGGTGTTATCAGTGACTGACAGCTATCTCTGTATGGACACTTACAGTTAGAGCCAGAAATATTTGGACAGTGACACAATTTTCGCGAGTTGGGCTCTGCATGCCACCACATTGGATTTGAAATGAAACCTCTACAACAGAATTCAAGTGCAGATTGTAACGTTTAATTTGAAGGGTTGAACAAAAATATCTGATAGAAAATGTAGGAATTGTACACATTTCTTTACAAACACTCCACATTTTAAGAGCTCAAAAGTAATTGGACAAATAAACATAACCCAAACAAAATATTTTTATTTTCAATATTTTGTTGCGAATCCTTTGGAGGCAATCACTGCCTTAAGTCTGGAACCCATGGACATCACCAAACGCTGGGTTTCCTCCTTCTTAATGCTTTGCCAGGCCTTTACAGCCGCAGCCTTCAGGTCTTGCTTGTTTGTGGGTCTTTCCGTCTTAAGTCTGGATTTGAGCAAGTGAAATGCATGCTCAATTGGGTTAAGATCTGGTGATTGACTTGGCCATTGCAGAATGTTCCACTTTTTTGCACTCATTAACTCCTGGGTAGCTTTGGCTGTATGCTTGGGGTCATTGTCCATCTGTACTATGAAGCGCCGTCCGATCAACTTGGCAGCATTTGGCTGAATCTGGGCTGAAAGTATATCCCGGTACACTTCAGAATTCATCCGGCTACTCTTGTCTGCTGTTATGTCATCAATAAACACAAGTGACCCAGTGCCATTGAAAGCCATGCATGCCCATACCATCACGTTGCCTCCACCATGTTTTACAGAGGATGTGGTGTGCCTTGGATCATGTGCCGTTCCCTTTCTTCTCCAAACTTTTTCTTCCCATCATTCTGGTACAGGTTGATCTTTGTCTCATCTGTCCATAGAATACTTTTCCAGAACTGAGCTGGCTTCTTGAGGTGTTTTTCAGCAAATTTAACTCTGGCGTGTCTATTTTTGGAATTGATGAATGGTTTGCATCTAGATGTGAACCCTTTGTATTTACTTTCATGGAGTCTTCTCTTTACTGTTGACTTAGAGACAGATACACCTACTTCACTGAGAGTGTTCTGGACTTCAGTTGATGTTGTGAACGGGTTCTTCTTCACCAAAGAAAGTATGCGGCGATCATCCACCACTGTTGTCATCCGTGGACGCCCAGGCCTTTTGAGTTCCCAAGCTCACCAGTCAATTCCTTTTTTCTCAGAATGTACCCGACTGTTGATTTTGCTACTCCAAGCATGTCTGCTATCTCTCTGATGGATTTTTTCTTTTTTTTCAGCCTCAGGATGTTCTGCTTCACCTCAATTGAGAGTTCCTTTGACCGCATGTTGTCTGGTCACAGCAACAGCTTCCAAATGCAAAACCACACATCTGGAATCAACCCCAGACCTTTTAACTACTTCATTGATTACAGGTTTACGAGGGAGACGCCTTCAGAGTTAATTGCAGCCCTTAGAGTCCATTGTCCAATTACTTTTGGTCCCTTGAAAAAGAGGAGGCTATGCATTACAGAGCTATGATTCCTAAACCCTTTCTCCGATTTGGATGTGGAAACTCTCATATTGCAGCTGGGAGTGTGCACTTTCAGCCCATATTATATATATAATTGTATTTCTGAACATGTTTTAGTAAACAGCTAAAATAACAAAACTTGTGTCACTGTCCAAATATTTCTGGCCCTAACTGTATACAGACAGAGTATCAATCAAATAGTGTGCATAAATGTCATTAAGCCTCACCTTGACTTCTCCTAAAGTCAATGAAAGTGCAGAAGGTGCAACAGTTGCAGAGAGAGCAGAGCCTCTAGGAGTAAAGGAAACATTCCCCTTGCTCCTAAAGGATCATATGCATGTATTAAAACATCCTTTTTCTCAGCAATACGACCACAAGTGAATATGGTACCAACACAGATGCCGTCAGCTGCCAAGTGCATATGCAACAGGTCAGACTGTTTCATAGGTGCAAATCTGCTGACTGATTCCAAACAATCATTAATAAAGGTGCACTGTGGCAGTAATGCAATTGATAATATACGGCTAAACCCTCATGCTGATATTAAAATGAGACTTTCGCCAATATATTCTTATATCAAGAACATACCGGAGCCCGAGCACTGTGTCAAGGTATCTCAGAGTGGCACGGGACCTAACACTAACCTACCTAGCCATATGGGCAATTGCAGAAGGAGCATATAGGCCGACACACAGCAACCTACTCCTAGTTACCTCCAGCGTGAGATCACACATCCAATGGGAGGAGGGAGGAGACTATGAGCCCCACCTACCAATGACTCATGTGACAGGTGCACCAGAATGTTACCATAAGATGTAAGTAATGGTACATTCAGACCTGGAGTTGCCACACCTCCAGGTGAAAATGTTCAAATACAATCACAGAAAAAAAACGTGGTCTAAAATAGCAGAAAATTGCTCAAACCCAATATGCTGTTGCTCATATCAAACCGGGGGAGCAATTCCTGCACATGTGATCCGTTGCTAACAGAAATCCCCAGCAAAAATGCATACAATGGAGGATGCCTGCAGCGGACCACATGTACCACAAAACTATTCTACACAAGGTAACAAATTGTGCGGATGTGGCGAACAATATAATCAAACAATCGCTAATAAAGGTGCACTGCGGCGGTAATGCAATTGATAATATATGGCTAAACCCTCACGCTGATGTTAAAATGAGACTTTCGCCAATATATTGTTATATCAAGAACATACCGGAGCCTGAGCACCGCGTCAAGGTATCTCAGAGTGTAGTAATAGTAATATTGTTAAATGAGTCAGAATAGTTATGACATACCAGTTAGTACTATATTATGTCGCTGTGTGAGGGGGACTTGTTCCTGCAGTCCATGTTTACTTGGGATAAACAGCAATTGATGCATGGCCAGATTGCCAGCTCCCTTGTAGTGGGCAGAGTTAATTCAGTATGTGGGCAGAGTTAGAAACATCACAGTTGGCAGGGCTAGAACTGAACAAGTAGTTTTGCTTATGATGCAGTTGAAATTAGGAGGAGATTAGACAGAGCTGAAAAACATACTTCAGAGACGAACAGTCAATCACAGTGCTGGTAATTAGAGGAATAGAAAAAGGTAGAAGAATTTAAAGAAGAGAAGATAAATAAACTATATTCAGCATAATTGAAGAACATTTTAGATTGTACATCTACTTACCTGGAATTTATTAAAGACTATTGAATCAACAAAGTAGCACTCATTTCCTGCAACATTATAAAAGCTGTTTTGGACATGAAACGTCTCTGGCATTGTAGGAAAAACAGGAAACTAGTAATAGTTACTTGTATCTGTGTCATGATGTAATACAAGTGAGGCATCTCATTGTACAGTATTTGTCCAGCAGAATTTGAGTAATACACTAGAGTATTGCTATCACTACACACAATGTCTACATTGCTTTATGAATTGTCATAGAATTCTGAACAACCGGTTATTATTAGTGTTGATCGAGCACCAAAGTGCTCGTGTGCTCGGGGGCTCTGGTAGAACACTTGGTGACGCTCGAGTGCTCTACAGAGCACCCGAGCACAATGTAAGTCAATGGGAGAAGACCAGGAACCCCCTGCTCGGATGAGGGGAGGGTGTCGGGTTCATAGGAAAAGGTCAGAATTGCAAATTCTCCCCTTTCACTCGTTAAAGTACACTAATTAACTGAATTCGTACACATTAGCGCACAATGCGTAGCATTAGCAATACTAATGTTACGCATTGTACGCTAATGCGTACAAATTTGTATGCTAATGTTACGCATTGTACACTAATGCGTACAAATTTGTATGCTAATGTTACGCATTGTACGCTAATGCGTACAAATTTGTATGCTAATTTAGCATACAAATTCGTACGCATTAGCGTACAATGCATAGCATTAGCATACAAATTCGTACGCATTAGCATACTCGAGCACTCGCGGTGTTCGGCCGAACACCGAGCAGACCCGAGCGTAGGCATGCTCGGCCAAACAGCAAGTTCGGCCGAGCATGCTCGCTCAACACTAAATATTATGCTTGATACGTCAATTTCTACCATATTGCATACAATACTCTGCAAGAAAAATGGGCAATTTAACACCAAGATCACTATTTCAGTGTGTAACTAGGGTTCTATAAATTTTATTTTTTATGGGACATTTATGTTGATAATTTTGAGAATATTGGTCATATTCTGAGAGTTGATGCTTGGAGGAGCGATGGTTGAGCATACACCCTGCCTGTCTCTCTCTATCCTAAGGATAGGTCATCAATATGAAAATCCTGGAATATCCCTTTAAGTACAAAAATATAATAATAATAATAATACAGTGAGGGTTGCCTGTTATTTAGCCCCTAGATAGGCTACTAACATACAGGGTTTATATTTGGCTATTTTCAAAAGCTGTTCTAATTAAATATATGTATCTTAGAAGCTGTGAACAATTGTAAAAGTGAGCATCCAAAATCTGTTTTGTAACAAAATAATAGTTTTCTACATTTTATTTTAAACCACCAAAACATATTAATTAAACTTAAATTAACTTCAAATGTGTAAGAAAAAATGATGATGGCTATATAAATTCAGTGCCAAGAATGATCATGTTCACACTGCCTGACCCTGTCAATCAAAGTACAGAGGGTGAGTCAGTTGCAGTGAGATTCCAGGTCTAAGGTCAATGCCCTCATTGCTCCTAGTAGTTCTTTTGCATCATTTTTCTTAGCAATGCAGACAAATATGAACATGGGACCAATACAGATGTCTTCAACTGCCAAGCGCACATGCAGCAGGTCAGCCAGTTTCATACTGTAGGTACAAATCTGCTGACAGACACCCTTTAATAGCCAAAGAATTTATGAAACAATGACTATTTTTGGACTAGCAACAAGGAGAGTAGAAACGGAGGCAGGCATTGATGTGGAGTAAACTTCCTTGAGGATTTTCGGCAGAATAAAATATCTATAACAGTGCAGATATTTTATTCTGAAGAGCATCTTCAGTGTCTCTAACAAAAGACATACAAAATTCTGGTGTTGGTTCACAGTCCTTCATACCCCCCCATCTTTGGCCCAAAGCATATTATCCCCTTAGCTCCATTACGGTTTTGCCCTTACCTTCACCTTGTTTGCCCAAGTCAATTTGATTGTGAAAAGGTGGAAGCAGAGCAGTGGCACACTGCAAAAACTGCAAAGGAAGAGTTAATATTGTACTTTCAAGTATAGATGTATTTGCTGTGTTAAATTATTGCACTAGGTATTAATAGGCCAAGTTTTCAGCCGCCACTAGATGAAGCTGGTGTCACCCTCTCTATATAGAGATGAGTGACAACATTCTAGTAAGCCACAGCAGTTAGTCAGTGTGAGCAGAGTAAGCATACAGTGGGTGACCAAATACTTAATTTCCACCATAATTTGCAAATAAATTCTTTAAAAATCAGACAATATGATTTTCTGGATTTGTTTTCTTATTTTGTCTCTCATAGTTGAGGTCTACCTGTGATGTCAATTACAGATCTCATCTTTTTAAGTAGGAGAACTTGCACAATTGGTGGCTGACTAAATACTTTTTTCCCCACTGTATTTTAAGTAGGAGCTGAATGTGGAACCAGCCTGGAAGAACCACCATCCAGTGCTAGGTCAATAAAAAGAACTTTATTTGATGGAGAAGCAGGCCAGATGGAAAAAGGGAGTGCTAAACTAAAGTCTTTGGAGAATTTCTGTCATAAAAGATCCATTGAGTCTCCATTGCCATGGGTTCAGGAGTTTTACTGTGGTACCTAGACACACACCAAGGAGCCTGATCATCTGCTGGAGTTAGATATCCACATTTTGCCATGGAAATTATAGACGTATACCTTTGGGATGCGGCAACCAGTTTAAAAAAGGTGCAGGGCATGGTCTAATGTTTAGGATCTGCCCTGTGGTTGCCTTGCTTAAAGAAAAGTAGTATACCCCATGCCTGGATTCAGTTAGAGAAGTGCATTGCAAGGAGAATTGCCTTACCGCATTGTCACGTACATGTACGTGAGTGAATGCAGCTCCTGCACCCGCCCGATCAGCAGCACGGGCCCGGCTGTTGCCAATAGCTGGCCTCTGCTGCATTGCTGTGTGCGGTGATGCCGGCGGATTAACCCTTCACACACAGCGGTCAGCACTGACCTCGGCATGTGTGGGGTCTGAGAGAGGGCGGGACCTCCCGTGCTGCGCTGGCAGGGGGCCGATGGTTGCCATGGCAGCACCGATGCCTTACACAGGCATCGGTGTCTGCCATGTATGGAATCCTAGGGGATCCAGCCTGCAGGCTGGGTCTCCTAGACAACCTGTCAGCGTCTCACACAGTGAGACGCTGACAGTTCAATTCAGTACAATACAGAAAGTATTGTACTCAATTGAACAGGGATCAAACCCTGAAAATGTGAAGTCCCACAGTGGGACAAATGTAAAAAGTAAAAAAAAGTGTTTTTTTAATAATAAAAAAATAAAGTTTCAAGTAAAAAAAATAAAAAAGCCCCCTCACCATAAAATAATGTTTTAAAAAAAATAAAAAATAAAAAACACACATATTAAGTATTGTCGCGTCCGTCACAAAGTGCTCTATAAAAATATCACATGATCTACCACCACAGGTGAAGGCCGTAAAAAAAATGTAAAAAAAACCTAAACAAAAATGCCATTTTTTGGATACCTTCCATCACAAAAAGTGTAATTCCAAGCGATCAAAAAGACGTATGTACCCCAAAATAGTGCCAATCAAACCGTCATCTCTTCCCGCAAAAAATGACACTTTACCTAAGACAATCGCCCAAAATATTTAAAAAAATATGGCTTTCAGAAATGGAGACACTAAAACCTGATTTTTTTTTCTTCAAAAATGCTTTTATTGAGTGAAACTGAAATAAATGTAAAAAAAAGTATACATGTTAGGTATCACCGCGTCCGTAATAACCTGCTCTATAGAAATAGCATATGATCTAACCCCTAAGGTGAATTTCATTAAAAAAAAAACTCTGCCAAAACGACCATTTTTTTGGTCACTTTGCCACAAAAAATCATATGTACCCAAAAATGCTACCTATAAAAACGTCAACTCTTTCTGCAAAAAATTAGCCCCAACACAAGACAATACACATATTTGGTATTGTCGCATCTATATCAACCTGCTCTATAAAAGCAACACATGATCTATCCTGTCTGGAGAACTCAGTAAAAAAATAAAAACTGTGCCACAACAGCCATTTTTTGTTACCTTGCCTCACAAAAAGCATAATATTAAGCAATCAAAAATCATATGTACCACAAAATAGTACTAATAAAACTATCACCTCATCTTGTAGTTTACAAATTAGGGTCACTTTTTGGGAGTTTCTACTCTGGGGTGCATCAGGGGGTCTTCAAATGTGACATGGCAACTTAAAATTATCCCAGCGACATCTGCCCTCCAAAATCCATATGGCACTCCTTTCCCTCTGAGCCCTGCCATGTTCCCCTACAGCGGTTTACCACCACATGTGGGGTGTTTCTGTAAACTGCAGAATCAGGGTAATAAATATTGAGTTTTCTTTGGCTGTTAACCCTTGCTGCGTTACAGGGACCATAGATTAAAATGGAAAATCTGCAAAAAAAAGTGAATTTTTAAAATTTCACGACCATTTTCCTTTCATTCTTGTGGAACACCTAAAGGGTTAACAAAGTTTGTAAAATGAGTTTCGATTAACTTGATGGTGTCGTTTCTAAAATTGGGTCATTTATGGGTGGTTTCTACTATGTAAGCACCACAAAGTGACTTGATAACTGAACTGGTCCTTGAAAAGTGGGTTTTGGAAATTTTCTTAAAAATTTTAAGAATTGCTTCTAAAATTCTAAGCCTTCTAACTTCCTGAAAAATAAAATGATGTTTACAAAAAGGTGCCAACATGAAGTAGACATCTGGGAAATGTACAGTAACAACTATTTTATGAGGTATCACAATCTGCTTTAAAAGCAGAGATATTCAAATTTAAAAAATTATGAATTTTTCCAAAGTTTCTGTAAATTTTGATTTTTTTTAATAAATAAAGGTGAAACATATTTACTCAAATTTACCACTAACATGAAGTACAGTATGTCATGAGAAAACAATCTCAGAATCGCTTAGATAAGTAAAAGCGTTCCAGAGTTATTACCACACCAAAGTGAAACATGTCAGATTTGAAAAATGAAGCTTGGTCCTTAAGGTGAAAACTGGCTTGGTCTTGAAGGGGTTAAAGAAACCTTGGCCTATTAATTACCTGTGCAGCCATAACATCTGTGCAAAGTGCATTTCAGTACCAAGTGTCAGACTAGGAATACTTAGAACTGTCCTGATCTGTTTGCATTTGAATTCTTCAGTAAAGAACGGTTCTGCTGTTAACCTGCATTTCTAATTCCCTGCACCACTACACTGCTCCAAGATCCACAGCTGCAGTAAAGACCCTGCCTTTCACATCTTAACCTCTCACCAGGCCGGTGTTCTCCAAAACTAGAGAGTGGCCTGAAGGGAGGAACAGGTGAGCCCTTACCAACACCGCACTGCCCAGTGGAGTGACAGAGAAAGCAAGTACTATAACCACAAAGAAAAATGACAAACATAAACCATACATAAACAATACAAACCAATAATGGAAAACCTGTACTGTCCCAGACCACCACTGCGCCCCAAAAGTTACTTGTTATGCTATTTGAGCTGGCCTAACCTGGACCAAGTTATATAAATGAGCCTATTCTCTGCATTGTGAACTATTAGCTAAGTGCAATTTATTTATTCATTTTGCTCACAACCCGACATATTTTTCTACAATACACAGTATACATCAGTCTTTGTTACAAACTGCAGTATTGTTGTTGAGTCAGAAGGAAGCTACTGCCTGCTGGATATACTTATAAAGGCAGATGTCAGGGATTAGCCATGGAAAATACCCTCCCTTGCCTTCCTTTTCTGCCATGTCAGTGGCCCATATGATGGTCATGCTTCTAATAAGCTTTTCTAATTGTTTTAATGCATTCAGTCACAGATAGAAGAAACTATTGTCATGCACCTCTCTTTTAATACAATCTACAAATAAAATGTTCAAAGTCCGCATTGATGATTTACTGACACGTTTGGGTATAATGCAAATTTGTAACATTTGTAATGCCTCATTAACACAGAAAGAAAGAGCCTGAACATGAATATGTTTAATAAGTAATAGCACCTCTACGGCAGTTTGAAAAAAGCAGCAGTACTACTGTGTGTTTTCCCTTTTACTCCATCAAGACTGCCAAGCTGATTACAGGTGAAGGATTTTGTCTTTTTTCCTAATTTAATGAAATTTTCTGATGGCAATTTGCATAGCTCCAGAACAAAATATCCTTTCTGTATAACTCATCAGTAAGATTTAATTGCTATTTTGCCTCATTTTTAGCACAAGGTAGCTCTGACTTTCAGCAAGTTCTCGAATTTTGAAACTTCAAAGGAGTATGAATATTTAAACCTCAGCTAAGCAACCATCAATTCCTCTTCTGTGTTCCATGTCTTTCTCCCACAGAGTTCAGATCCTACTCTTATGGCACGTTCTCCATGCAACCATGAAAAAGACTTTGCTTTTCCTTTAAATATAAAATGATATTTTTACTAGCCTGAAAAAGGCTTTGCTTTAACTTCAACTACGGCTGTAGAAAGTACAATCTGCAAATAAAATAACAGTTACCCCTTACCGGTAGCACAGATGTCTGCAGGTGAGCCCTTCAAGACTACATCTGTTGAAATGCAGTTACTTTAGACAGTTCACATCATAGGTTTCAGAGGAGAACCTAAAAAAGCCATCAGGATTGGCTCATTGAGGCTGATGTCATTAACAGACATTTTCGTATGCTGTTTACATGCAGGAAAATGCCCTGTGGCAGTTATAGAAAAATGAATAATTCAGAGATTGTATTAGTGGAACATTTTCTCTAATGGAGCCTAGTGAAGATCTCCAGCTGTGATACAGGATTATGCATTCTAATACTGGATGGCAGCTCTCTGGGGACTCCTAGAAAATAATTGGGAATAATAAGATTAACCTGTTCAGAGTAGATGCTTTGCAGTCAGCGGTTCCATTTAACAACATATTAAATGTAGAAACTCAAAAGATACAAGCTTCATTACTAACTCAATGTTTTATTGATCTTACATGAAAACATGCACAGTATAAAATGGGAGCATTTTGCACACTATTTGATATGAGCTGTCATATCGTACTGCTGTATGTAGTGTAACATTTTTTCTTCTTTTATATGTTGTGAAGCTATTTGGTTTTCAGATGAAGTCATAACCATGGCAAAACACTAATATTGGAATTTATTCAAACTGAATGAGGGACACGTGCTGTCCATGTTGTTCGCAAACAATACCCATATCCCATGATTATAGAATGTTTTTTCAAACATCCTCATTTTTCCACTGGCCGTGGATATGTGAAAAACAACAGAAACAAACACATCCATTCAAGTATATGGGTCCTTGAAAACCACTGACCGAACTCAGATTACCTCTATGTTTAGTCAATTTTCTATGCACCGTTGGTAGGAGAAGCTGTAGAAATCCTGTTTTCAGCCTACAAGTGCATGTACAAAACTAACGACACACAAAGGGCAAACAAATCGGTACATGGATCAAAAACATTGCCTTCATAGCGGAAATACTGACCATTTGACCAAATCCCTGAACTGACTAGGACTTGTGAATAAGGTCTTATAGACATTCCTGAATGCTGTAGTAGCTTTAGGCAATCAAATTGGTTGACAGCACTAGCGTTCTGTGATTATTTCTAGTGGTAAAATAATAATTTTGAAGAAAAGGTTAAGTTGATTACATGTACAGGATACAAACGTTTCTTATCTATCCTCTTTGCTCAACATAACCTGAAATGACACAAAATGACCAACTTAAAAAAAAAAAAAAGCACAAAATTATTTTGTGATGCTTTGTCATGAAATGTCTATCGTATATGTGTTTATGTGTATCCACCCAGTGGTTGTTTTGTGAATTGCAGACCATCAAAGGTTTTGCAAAATTTTGCTATATTTTGTTGAATTTGCTTAATGAGGAGCTGGAGCTCTTAACCAAATTTGAGCTAAGGTAAGGGTGTACACATATGTACTTTAAAAAGTTCATCAACTTTATAATCAATTGTAGCTCCTATCCTGTACTGATCAACCTACTATTATAGCTAAAAGTAGCATTTTCAGTTCTGCTATTAAACCAAGTATACAGCTTTTGACAAACACAACCAGGGCCAGCATCAGCACCCGGCATACCCGGCAAGTGCTGGGGTTCACTGCTCCTAGGGGGCCCCACAGCATAGCTGATTGTAATTGTGAAACAGGGAAACATTATCTCCCTGCTCCAACATTGAGGGGAAGGCTGGGAATCAGCCTCTGCTCCTTCTACACAGCAGCGCAATGTGTCACAGACAGTATCCTGCTGCTGATGGAAAGCACAGATCATGGGAGGAGCCAAGAGTATTTATTTATTTTATTTTTTTCACTTTCTGTGAAGAGGGCACATCTGGGCATAACCACTATGAAGGGGGCACTAATCTGGGCATAACTTCTGTGAAGATGGCATATATCTTGGCATATCTACTATGAGGGGGGCACATAACTTGGCATATGTACTGTGGAGGGCAAATATCTGGGCATAACTTCTGTGAAAGGGGGAACACATCTTGATCTATATACTGTGAAGGGGCACATATCTTGGCATATCTACTGTGAAGGGGGCACATATCTTGGCATATCTACTGTAAAGGGGCACATATCTTGGTATAACTACAATGAGGAGGCACATATCTGGGCATAACTACTGTGACGGGGCATATATGGGAAAAACTACTGTAAGGGGGCGCATCTGGGCATAGCTACTGTGAGGGGCACATATATGGGCAGAACTATTGTGAGAGGGCACATATCTGAGCATAACTACTTTGAAAGGGAACATATCTGGGCATAACCACTGTGAAGGGGCATATCAGAGCATAGCAACTGTGAATGGGGCATGTATCTGGCCTGTGAAGGGGACACAGTGTGGACATAACTACTGTGAAGGGGCACATCTGGGCATTACTACTGTGCCCATTACTACTGTGTGCTTGCACAAAGGGGGAATAATTACACCTCGGCTCTCAGCCAATAGTAGCTGGCGACTCTGTGATCTGTAATGAAGCCTCAGGAAAGCCCAACAGGCTAAGTGCCAGCGCGGAGTGTGAGCAGACAGTCAGAGGAGGCATTATAAGCATAAAGTGGGGCAGTGTGTCTGTCGGACAAAGTGACTCCAGCTCAGCAACCCTCTCCCAGTTTGTAGTATGTTCGATGTCTGTAGTATCTCTTTAGAGGGTGTACATTTAAAAACGGTATACTATGAGTAGACCTGAGGGACTGAAACACTGGGTAGGGAAAAAAGTAGGTACATATGGACTGATCAACATATATTCGCTCTGTAGCATGCTCTGTGTAAGGTATTTGGCAACATCTATAATACATGCAGTTTCATTGCTGCAAGCATCATGGAAAATGCCACAAGGGGGCCCACTGAACCTGGAGCCAGCCCTGAACACAACCCTGTATACCTGATCATAAACAATGAAGCCTCCAGTACTGCTTTACATTCTGGTAAAGGCACTTTTACCTACATCTAATTTCTATACAGTGTCAATAGAAAAGCTAATACGGAAATTGAAGAAACAAGGAATATTGTCCATATAGACAGTATACACTATAAATAGAAAAAAATGATTCTTCTACATGCAGAGAGTTTTCAGCAACAACCAGTTATACGTATTCTAACAGCTGTGTCCAGATGAGCAAGTTTATTACTTTCTCTCCAAGATCACGAAAAAATTGTCTAAAAAGGAAATACCATAAAATTACAAAGGAACCATTACTCATTAGATAAATCCCCCACTGCTCCACTACCACTTCCTGCATCCTGTTGCCCTTTGTTGACTTTGCTGCAAACATAACTTCCCTGTCTACTCATGCATGGTATAGCTGCAGGGGTCACTTGGGTAGACTGGCATATCATCACTTACAGCAGATGAAACAAAGACTGGTACCGAACAATAGTGTCACTGGAGCTGGAGAGGATGTATTGGGTAATTGGTCTTTTGTTTTTTTTCATGGCATTTCCCCTTTAGCCAATTATTCCAGATCTCAGAAAACCCCTTTAATTGTCTGTTCACCTTTCTAGCTACTGTTGACCAATGTCACATCTCCGCGCAGAGCGCCACTAAACTCACCCCGTCGGCTGCTGTCTGTTTTCCTCCACAAACGTCTAATGCGGTGATTTCAGCAGCCAGCACAGAATCTGCAGTAACTGTACTCTCGCTCCATCTAGGGGCTGGCAGACGGTACTGCGGCTCCTATACCTTCTGTGGAACAGTCATTAGTCCTGCACCTGAATCCTATCTAGAGGCCTATTTAAGGCGCCTGTGCGCCTGTCTGATGCCAGAGTATCAGGTCTTTTTCCCAGTGTACTACAGCTCTTCAGTTGTTCCTGGTCAGCTCCTGTTGTTCCAGTCTTCAGTTGCTTCTAGTCTCAGCTAGCCTACTGCTGATCCCGTCCTCGTCTGTTTCCACTGATTCCACATGGCAACGCGACCTGCAAGTCTCCGGCCGCTCAAGTCCAACCTGCTTTGCGGCAAGCTCTGGTGAAAACCCGGGGGCTTGTTAGACTCTGCACGCCAGTACTTGTTAGTACTTCGGAAGTTGGCAAAACAAAACTACATCCAGCCAGCAAGGCTAGTGACAACCAATGTGTTGGTAAGATTATATGACACTTACTAATATAGTCTTTGTTGATAATCTGTGCTATTTTCTGTATTTCATAAGGTATATCCCCTTGTTAGCCATGTCTTTTGGGCCTATTCATAAATGGCTGCTGATGAAGGGTCATAAGACCAGAAAAATCATTCCATGCTCCATTCATATGCACTAGACCTGCCATTTTACTTGCACTGTTGTGAATTTAGTGTGAATGCAGGGTGTTAGAATGGAGTCATGTGTCTGGTC